>PVIA01007099.1:48022-88074 GCA_004024845.1 Tonatia bakeri | reverse complement strand
TGCCCCAGCCCCTTGTCTCCCCTTCTCTGTTCCTCTGTCTCTCCCTTTCCCCTTTTCTGTCTTTGCCGGTCTCTGGGTCTCTGACCCCCATCCGGCCCTCATGGCTTTGTGTCTGGAGCTCTTGAAGCAATGTGAGTGGTGGGGTGTCTGGGTCGGGCCGGAGTCTGCCCGCAGGCTGGCCGCGGCTGAGGCTCCATGGGGTTGGCGCTGGGGCGAGGGCTGGCACTGTGGCAGGAGCCTCTGGGCCTCCCAACAAAGGGGGCAAGGAGGGAGGGGCCAGGCTGGCTGGCGGAGCTGGGAGTGGGTGGCCTTCCTGCTCTGAGGCTTCTGCTTTAGTTGCTTGAGTGTGTGAAGGGTGTCATGGGCTGGGCATCCCTGCCCGCTTGGCCCTGCATGGCCTGGCACTTTGTGATCGCTTGTGGGCAGACCTGGACTATTTTGGAGCTGGCAGGATGTGATATCACTTGGGCGTTTATTTAGATTTGGCTGGGGGTGGGGGCTGCGTTCTTGCCAACTTGAGTAATGAAATTTTACAGGAGTGTGTGGCCTCCTAGGCAGCTGGGCCATGGGCTTTGGTGCCAGAACTTTGCAGGCCACCAGACTGGGCAGGTGAACACGGGTTTGTGCTGCCTTGGTCTGGCAGAGACTTGTAATGAGCATGAGAGAGGAGAGTTGTTCTTGGTCTGACCACCCTTGAGGGCTTGCTGGTCTAAGACCTCTGGGGCCTGGGATCTGCCAGCTTCAAGCTGTGGGACCTTGAGAGAGACCCTCAACCTCTCCAAGCCTCAGTTTCCCCATCCGTTGAAAGAGAAGAATTGTACCAGCCTCACAAAGTTGTCTTAATGATCAAATGAAATGTCTATAGACATGTCTTGGGAACTGTCACCCTGTCTTTAAACCAAGCCCCCACAGAGGGAAGCAGCTTGCCCAGGGTCCTCAGCTAGTTCCTGCACGGCTAGGACAGGGATCAGGGCGCAGGAACCCCCGTCCAGAGTTCCTTACCCTGCACTCCGTGGCCACCTGATTATTCAGGAATACCCTGCTTCTATGATAAGGTGGAAAGTAGGCCATCCCTCATTTATTCCCTGATTCCTGGTTGCTGTTTGTCAGTTTGTAAAGATAAGTAGGCATGCCCAGGTGGGTGTTTGTGCTAGAAGACAGCTGGGTTTTCCATGTTCCATCCCATTCTTATCTAAGGGTGGTCCCTGCCTGGCCCGTGGCGTTTAGGAATAGTTACTTTGTAGTTGTAAGCCCTGGCTGCTTTTCCTGCTTTCCGGTGGAGTGGTGAGACAAAATCCGCAGCGGAGAGAGGTCCACAGACAGCTGGGGTCTGCTGTCAGGGAGCTTAGGATGTCTCAGAACTTCGGAGAAGGAGATGAGATAGCTGTGGTAGCCTGCTTATCTTATGGACGAGACCCAGAAAGACTAGGGACCCACAGATGGTCAAACCAGGACTCCTGGGTACCGTTCCTGGCATTGCCTCTGAGGAGGTCACTGAGGGTGTCACCTGCATAATAACATTTCTAATACCCAGTGACTTTTACTGTGGGCCTATATTCATACGCTCTACAGCCCACTTGCAGTGCAGAGGAGAAGGGATTGGGTTCCTGGCCTAGGAGTGAAGGATCAAGGTTCTGGTCCCCTCATCACACCCACTCTCAGGGAGGCCACTTTCCCTGGGCTTCAGCTTCCTCATCTGTAAAATGGGAATAATAACTCTTGTCCCATGGCTGGTTCTGAAATCATGGAATGCCTAAAGAAATTCTGTGAGGCAGAGTGTCGAAGTTCTATTCCTGGCTCTGATGCTGTGTCACTTCAAACAAGAGTCTCCCTCTCTGTATTTTTCCTTTTGGAAAATGAGAGAGCTGGGCATGGTCTCTTAGGTGCCTCCAGCTCTGACATTTGAGGATTCTAAGGTCATTCCAACATCACCTATTTGCACCTGCATCTCATTTTACCTGTTAAAAGTGTGTTTGACCACAGAATAAGAGGGAGAATGGGCTGAAGGCTGCCAGGTGCGTGCTGATGATGAGCTGTGGGATTTCGTAGGAGAGGGGTTCTGGCTGGGCAGAGGGACGAGAGAAGTCCAGCAGAAGGCAGTGCTTGAGCTGGGCTAGGCATTTTCTGCCTCTTAAACAGGCATACCTCAGGGATACCGCAGGTGTGGTTGCAGACCACCACAGTAAAGCAAGTTAGAGTCTCTTTGCTGGTCTCAGAGGGTCTTGCCTTCAATTTGTAAAAAAAAAAAAAAAAAAAAAAAAATCTGTGCGGTGCAGTAAAATATGTCTGTACACAATTTTCCGGAGAGTAGAAACAGTACGGATTTTAGAGCCACAAACACCTGGTTTTAATCAGTCTCCATCACTTATTGCCTATGTAATCTTGGTCAAGTTACGGTACTTTCTTTGAGTTTTAGTTTCCTCATCTGGACTCAAGATAATCACATTTACACAGCAGGATTATGGTGGGATTAAGTGAGAGTATGCATAAAAAAGAAGAAAACACCCAGTACATAGTAGGCCCTTAATAAATATGAATTTTCACCCCCTCATAATATCTGAATTATTTTTCTTTTTGTGGAAACAAGACAGATGCCCAGCTTCTCCGCCAGCCCCCTGTGGCTGGGGTTCTGGCAACAAGGAAAGCACCTTCTGGCTGTTTCAATAAGTAATAGGAGTAATCCTCTAATTTCTCACCTGCTGTGTGAGGCATTGTGTAATCTGCCAGGCTCTTGTCTGACCATTGTTCCTCACAGCAGTCCTAGAAGGAAGTCAGAAGCTAGAGGAGTTCTCGGTTTCACAGGAGAATGAAGAATAGGAGGCCCAGAGAAGTTCAGGGCCCCGCAGCCTGGGTTTGTTGGGGTGGGTTTGAAGGCTCTACTTTTCTTCCCCCACAGCCCATAGCTTTGCTCCAGATTGATTGCTTCTGCCTGGTAGCCTACCCCTCGGGCCACCTTCTCTGGGTCTGGCATCAGTTTTGCCAGAAGCATTTGCTTGACATTTCCCCAGCCTCTGAGCTCATCTCAGATTTAAACAGGACTAATTGGAGGCTGGTTGGGACTGAGTCACCACCTTAACTGGCCTTCTCATCCCAGCAGCAGCTAGACACACCCAGAGGGTCACTGAGTGAGACCTGCTGGTTGTGGACACTACACAGGACAGGCTTTCCTCCCAGAGCTCCGATGGGCTCAGGAATGTCTCCCTGGGCCCCTGTGGGAAGGCCTCAGTGATGGCTCCATATGCTGTTCTTTACTCCCCAGGGATCTGGAAGCACAAGCTACATCGAGCAGTTATTGGCTTGGTTTTTCCTGCTCCAGGCCTTTATTCATGCCCTCCCACCTCTATGGTAATCTCCCCTTTGAGACCCACTTTGTCACATGCCAGCTCCTTAAAGGAGCTCTGCTCCCTCTGGAGTCAGACTGAATTCAGTCCCAGGGCCACTTTTGCAGATAGTATGACCTTGGCAGGTCACTGTACCTTTCTCTGCCTCCATTTTCTTCCCTGTTAAATTGGGATGGAAATGGCTACCTCACAGGTTGCTGTGAGGATGAGAACACGTGGTAGCAACCTCAAGAAACGGGAACCTGTCGACTATGCTGCTGTTCAGCGGGTGCCAGGCACTGGGCTGGGCAGTCTATGGTGTTATCCCACTGCATTATTGCAGTGATCCTGTGATGTGGGTACCAGTACCCCCACTTCACAGGAGGAAACTGGCCCCTCCTTACCGTCTTTGTTTTGGGCAGGAATGGTTGTTTCCAGAAGCAAGTTACCCTTCCCCTGCTTAATCCTGGCAGCAGACACTGTCAGACCTGGCCAGGGTGAAGTCTGTGGAATTGAACACCTGGGCAGGGGTGCAGTCCAGTTGTCAGCATGAATTTAATGAGGCCAATGAGTTGTGCAGTATAAGTGTCTCTCAGGTTCCAGTTTTCCCAGCCCTGGCTATGGCTGCCTCTTGACCCTGAGCCTGTGTAGGAATCAGCTGGTTCCTCATCCACCCATTCCTGGGAACCAAGGGTACCTTAGAGACAAATAAAATCTGTACTCCAGTCCTGGCCAGTGTGGCTCAGTTGGTTGGAACATGGTTCCATGGACTGAAAGGTTGCAGGTTAGGTTCCCAGTCAGGACACTTTCCCAGATTGCAGGTGTGATCCCCACAGGGCACATACAGGAGGAAACTGATCGATGTTTCTTTCACATCAATGTCTCTCCTTTTCCTCCTCCCTCATCTCCCCACTTCTTTCTTTCTAAAGCAATGAGAAAAAATGTCCTCAAGTGAAGATAAAAAAAAAAAAAAGTCTGCATTCTAGAGCTGAAAGATTATCGTTTCTTGTTCACAATAGAGGAGCAGAAGCAGGGAGGAGGCAGACAAGGACATGCCTGTGATTCCAGAGCCAGACCATGCCAGGGCCGTAGCCCTGTCTCCCCCATTCAGGTCTCCACCATTTCTGTAGATCACTGGCCCCATGGAAAACTGGAGCATCAAGGTCTGGTTTGGCCAGTGATCAGTTTCCTCATGGGACAAGAGCAAGAGAAGTGATCCCAAGTGGTCAGAGCTAGACTCAGCTCAGCCTGGAGCTGAATTGGATTTGGAAACCCTTTTCTGATCAGGCCCTGCCCTCCCAGCCTTGAGCCAGGCTCTCACGGGATGGGAAAGAACAGACAGGCCCTCTGCCTCTGGGAACTTACACTCTGACAAGAGAGACAAGGCTGCAATTATGAGAGGTTGTGTGACAGTCTGTAATTAAGTATCTGCTGAGGAAAAGCATTGTCTGAGAAGGAAGAAATGACTGAGCCAGAGGAAATGAGTTCTGAGGGGGTTGGATTCAAAGAGACAGAGGGTGGGGCTGGCATTCCAGGGATTGGTTTGTACAGAGTTAGAAGTACCAGAGCTTGAAGGTAAACGTGTATTTAGGGAAACGGTGAATAGACTGATTTTGCTGATGCGTGAGAGCTATGGATAGAAAATCTGGGAGGGGTCCGGATGTTGTGGGCAGTGTTGAGCATCAGCTGAAAAACAGAGGCTTCAGGATGCCATGGGAGGTGTTAGAGCAGTGGCAGTCCAACTGGAGGATTTGTTCCAGAAGATGAATCAGGCTGGAATTGGAGCGAAGCTTTGCAGGCATCTAGATGACATAAGAGGGCGAGCCTCAGGAGGAGCCCGTGGGAGTGGGAAGGGCCAGTTGGGAGAGCTGAGGATGTTGAGGTGTGCCCTGAGGAGAGCTCAGTGGGGGGCCTGATGGGCCAGAAATTATACTGGGTGCCGCCGCTTTGGGGAAGGAAATAACGTTCTGAGCACATTGCCCGCACACCTGCTCTGTGCCAGGCTCTGTGCCAGGGCCTCCTCAGGTGCTCTCACAAAATCCTTAAAACAAGCCTGAGGCAAGTGGACTTACCACCTCCATTTAACAGATAAGGAAAATGTGGCTCAGACCCAAGGCTGGCTGTCTGCAAACCCTGGCTCTTCCCACAGTTCAGCTTCACTTTTTTGAAAGGAAGTTCCTGCTGTTAGCATCGCAGGAATCTGAGTCTTCTTGCCCCTTGACTTGACTCGGGGACACGCAAATAAACAAAGCCCACAAACCCTGGTTTCTGAAGATATGGAAGGTTGGGGTTGGGTGCCAGCTTAGACTTTCTTCAAGATGGGAGAGTCAGTGAAGTGAAGGGCCTGCTCATCAGCAGTTTTACTCACCAGGCTGTGAGCAACCTCCACAGATGGGCTGGTCCACCCCGGGGGCAGATCCACTGGGCCCATGGGGATTCTCAGCTAACCCCCACCAGAGGGTGTTTCCTGGCCTAGTGAGAGGACTCAGTCATCCACAAAGGCAGGAAAGGACTTGTCCCAAGGAACCCTCAGGACAGGAGAGCCAGACGATGGAGCCTAGCCCCCAGTTCCCAGGCTACAGCCAGCGATACCCATCAGGCAGAGGGAAGGGGACTGGAACTTACCAAGTGGCTACTGTGGGAGGCCGCAGCGGTTGGTCCATCGTGCAGCTAGAACACTGTAGACTTGGTCAGTCATTCTCTGTACGCCCCCTGAGCAGGGCCTCAGCCTCGGGTGGGAGGCAGAGCAGCCACAGAAGAGGCACAGCCTCCGTGCTGGTCTCACCCCACTCCTCCCTTGCCTCCTGCAAACCCCCAGGACCCACATGGCAGTCTGCTTTGGCAGACACTCTCCGAGCCCAGCCGTGTGTAGGGAGCGATTGTACTGCACCCAGGTCTTTCATGCCTAAATCTGGGCAGAGGTTTTGATGCAAGATTTTTGTGTTCCTTTGGAACAGGCACAGCCTGAGAAGTGTCATTCAGACATTGTAACAGTGGACTAGAGCAACCTGTCTCGTCCGTTTTGGTTAATGTTTTACTGTTTGCCAAATGCTTTCTCGTAAACTTGATCATACTCCCATATATTCATTCTTTTTATTTTGTTTTCAGAACATTGGTTGTATATCCCTAGTGTGTGTTTGGCTTATTTGCAGAGCACTTCTATCCACCTTAGCTCAGTAGATCCTTATACAACCTTGGGAGACCATTACTATTCTTGTCATCCTTGCTTTCCAGAGTGATTTGACCAAGGTCGCTCTAGAAATCACTGACCGAACTGCTCATTTATTCAGCAGATATTTATTGTCTGCTGTGTACCAGGTGGGGAGCTGGCCCAGGGATACAGTGGCAAGCAGGGCTGTCTTAGAGACTTAACTTCTGACCTCCCAGAGTCCACAGTATCACCCAGGTCTAGTCAGGATCCACCCCAGCACTCCAGAGCTCTCCACCCGTGGCCCCTCCCACAGCATACCCTTGTACGTTGGGCCCGTGGCTTAGATCTAGACGAGCACTCAGCCTAGAGCATCATGGTAAAGCAAGCCAAAGCAGCAGGTCTCTGCAAACTGAACTTCAAAAGGGACGAAAAAAGTCCTCAGTAATGACTTAATTATTAACAAGAAGGTGAGGAAGGGCATCTCAACAAAAAGCCATCTGCTCTTTCTCCCCCATGGGGACGTCGCCCAAGGGCTGCTATAAGGACAATCCTGACCTGAATTTTCTTCAGTCTCCAAATATTTGATTACAGTCAGCACAGGTGTGGAGCCCTGTGGCCATGTGCTGAGCTGGGGACCCTCCCTGCCTACGTTAATATTAAATGAGTTGAAATAAAGGCAGATCTTAGGATATCAGTTCTACCAAGGACTCTGGCCCAGCCCCCTCACTTCCCAGGAGTGGGAACCAGTCTCGGGAGGGGAAGGGACTTGCCAGTATCACATATTGAGAAACATTCCTTCCCTTTCATCCATCTTCCAGCCCAACTCTGTCTTTCCCCAGTCCTTCAAGTGGAAATCCCCCTCCTCTTAGCTATGCCTGTCCTGCATTCAAAGCCCTCTTCAAATCCTTCGAATTACCTAAGGCACAGGTAGTTAATTCCCTATGGCTTAAGGTCAAGTTTCCCTGACATTTTTGCCCAAGCCTAGAGCCCTAAGGTGCCTAGGCTGCCCCCATCTACTCTCCGACTGACTGCCTGTTCTGCAAGGCTGAACGAACAGCCGTTGAGGAAACTTAAAAACCCAGGCGCCTGGGCTCTGGCCCCAGGGAGTCTGATGCCTGAGTCCTGGAGGGAGGCTTCCCTGGGTACATTTTGCTGGACTTATTTTTGTGTGTAAAAATTATATTTTTACTGAAAAAAAAATATATGTATGGAATTAAACATTTCACGCTCTGTAGAAAAAAGTGCCCAGTGAAAAATTAGTGTCTCTCCCACCTGGGCTCCCAGATAACTGAGATGAACAGTCTTGATGTCTGTTTCCTTCCAGCAATGCTCTGCAGATGCAGGCAGCTCTGTCAGTTACATCCCTTTTCGTTACACAGATGGTGATGCAGTCTCTGCCCACTGTCCTGTGTCTCGTCGTCTTCGCACAGTCTCTCTCTGCTGTAGGTAGTTCCCTGTGGACTCACACAGGTCTGTGGCCTCCTCTTCCGTGACCGTGGGACAGTCCACTGACGGACTGACCACCAGTGGTTTGCCCTGTCCCCAGGCTCACGTAGGTCGTTCCCAGTCTTGCTGCTCTGAGCAGCGCTGCAGCCCTCGCCCTTCCTCATAGGCCCGTGTGCGCACATGCGTAGTCGTGGGAGCCGTTCCTGCAAGTGGAATTACTATTTCAAAGAGTCTGTGCACCTTACATTTTTTTAGATATTTTCAGATCGCCTTCTTTTGCATTCTGAAAATGTATATTTTTAGAAGTATCCTGCCCCCCACCCCAGATTCAAATTGATTTCCTTGGTTAAGAATCATTGTTCTCCTCCAGCCCAAAGAGGAGATTAGCTAGTAACCCTCAGCAGTCGTCAGCCACTGAGGTGTCTCCAGAGCGAGGTACAGATGGGAGGGAGTGAGGAATGAAGGGAGGAAATGGGCTGAAGGGGCATCGGGACTGGAGCCAGGATTGGGGGAAGGAGACTGTTCTGGGCACCTTGGGACCTGTTTGTGACTTAGTCTCCAGGGAGAGGCATCTTCCGCCCGCGCCCCCCCCCCCCCTTGCTACATCCTCCTTCCTGAAGTTCTCTGGTTTGTGCTGCACCTGCTTGGCAACGGCTAGGCTGGCGAGCTCTTTCATCCAGCAAATATTTACTGAATTCCTGAATCCCAGAGCTGGCTTAGCCACTGTCCCTGCCCTTCTCTGAGCCTCAATTTTCCTCATCTGAAAGTTAGGGAGGTTCTTCCCTACCTTTCTCATGTCACCAGGCTAGGAAGACTTGGTAAACCAACCAATGGGAAAACACCATAAAGCAGATTACAGTGGTTTTCACTAAACACTCACTGTACTTGCAAGCACCCTGGGATTAGCAGAGTCTGAAATTTGGACCAGTCCTGGGTGGGCTGCTGCCAGTCTTAGCAGATGGCTTTGTCAGCCCTCAGGCTATAATTTTAGGGCATCTGTTAGTGTCTTCTCCTGCTTTGCCAAGATAGGGTCATGCTATACCTAGGGACTTCATGAATTTACTCTGTCTCAGCGCTCCTGGTCCTTCAGGATAAAAGGTGTTCAGATGACAAGTGAGAGAGTGGTAGTCAGGGAGACCAGGAGGGTCTTCACACTGCAGCCGGAGTTTTGCCTCCTCCTCCAAGCCACCAGGGAGGCCCTTTGGGGTTCCCCACAGGTCATTTCTACAGCTTAGTCCTCAGTGGTGGCAGGAACAAGGAAGGGGAAGTTCTATCATATTTCAAGTTTAAAATCACCAGCCCAGTTCCTTCCTCTTGTTTTATCAATGGGGAAATGGAGGCCTGGAGTTGAGGGTCTCCTCCCAATTCCCCCAGTGAATCAGCAGCCTTACCAGAGGTATTCAGCTCTCCAGGATATCAATTCTCAGCATCTTTCCTACATCGTCTCAGTCTTTAGTTTCACTTTGGGGTTAAAAACCAAAGTGAAAGGAAAAGCCAAAGCAGGAAGCCACTGCAGCAGACCCAGCCCAGGCTGGGGCGGGCACTGGAAGATTCAGGCTGAGTTGGCCTCACTAGTAGCGGGGCAAGCCTCTTCCCTGCCTGCTGCTCCTGTCCTTGTTCTGGAGTCCCGGCTGCTGTGGGAGCTAGGTGGGGCCCTGAGGGAGAGGTGCCAGGCTGCAGCCAGGCAGCCTGGTGTTCTGGCCTTGGCCACTGCTGTCTGGGAGACAGCCAGTCCGACGGGTTCCCGGTGAAGTCAGCTTCACCTGGGTGTGGCCCCAGGTGGGAAGCTACTGCCTTTTAAACTCCCGTCCTTCCGGGGCAGGGCTGAGCTAGAGCTGAGCTAGAGCTGGGCCTGTGTTGGCCTGGGAAAGAAGTCCTGGCCTTCTGAATCCAGCTTTCACAGGACAGTTCTACTCTCCCTGAAGGTAAGAGCTGGTGCCCTGCTCACCATGAAGACTTTAAAACTCTCCGTCAGTAGGCACTTACCTCAACCCTGGTGGCTTTTTCTTAAGGACCCAGATGGCTTGAAAGCCTTTTGCCCTATTCCCAGTCCCAGGGACTTGGAGAGGATGGGATGGGAGAGCAGGAGTCATGGCTTCCTACTATTGATAGTGCCCTCAGGCAAGCCCCTTTCCAACCCTGGACTTCAGATTCCCCCCCTTGTTTCTTGGCAGAAGGGTGTTTCCTCTAGTCCTGCTATTCAGTGAAATCAATTTCGGTCCCTTGGAAGCTAGTGAGAGAGTATCATAACATCTGGTTCAGTTGGTTTGTGTATTTCAAAGGTTACCTGTTATCTGACAAGCTAGGGTCTTAATTTCCTGTTCCTTTGTGCTTTTTCTACGGAATTTCTTGCCAAAGCAGGTTATGGTAATAGTGTCGTTGCTTCAACAAATAGGATTTTCCTGTACTACTCTTCTCCTCTCAACAATCACAAGGTCCCCAAACACAGAGCCAGTTTGGTTCAGGTCCACTCCCTGAGGGCACACGCCGAACACACGGGTGATCTGGAAGTTGTTGTTGAATGACTGCATTAATGATCCGCACCTGGCTGTGTTGCCCCCTGGGAATGCAGAAAGCTGGCATTTAGAAAGCTCAGGTGTGTACAGCTGGGCCAAGCACAGTGAAGAGAAGCCCATGCCCCAAAGGTCATGCAGACCTGAAGTTACTAAGAGCATAGTTCTGGAGTCATACTGTTGGATCCTGAGGCACCTCCCAGAGCTGCAAGACCTCGGACAAGTTGCTTAACTACTCTGGGCCTCAGTTTCTCTACCTGCAAAATAGAGACAATATTATTACCTGACATTAGTCTTAGCATGAAGATGAGAGAATGTGTGTAAAGCCCTGAGAGCAGTGCCTGGTACAGAGGAACCACTTAAACGGTAGCTGCTGCTGTCACTGACGTCGAAGGGAGAGAGGGGTCTTGTAACAGCTGGAGACTATACATGTCTCATGCCTGGCAGTGTGGAGGTGGGCTGCGTGGGGTGTCTGGATGGGAGTTGATCATTTGATGGCTGTTTGCTGACTGCAGAGCTCTGCTGGTAAATACGGAATGAGTCCAGGTAGGCTTTAGAGAGGTGACCTTCAGGACCTCAAAATTTGGATAGGCTCCAGGTGGATGGAGATTTTAAGGGACACCCTGGGTAGGGAAAAGGAGGACGCTGCAGTTGGGGGAGGGGAAGACACCCAGGGGGTGGGAGGGATGGCAGGAGTTGGCTGTCCAGGGGCCAGGAGAGCCGAGATCAAGCTGCAGAGGCCTGCCCAGGGCTGTCAGAGCCAGCCAGGCACTCAGAGCTGGGGTTTGTCTCTGTGGGGTCATCACTCCACAGGCCAGTGTGCTGCTGGGGGCTCTGATGAGAAGCCCATTATTGAGCATGCTGTAAATAGATTTGCTAGTTCCAGCCTCTCCTGGAATTTTCTTGTCTTCCCAAGCTTCCCACGCTTCATGATGAGGCTGTTGCCCTGCTCAGGGGTGTGGTAGCAGTCAGGAGCTGCCTGCCTGCCTGCCTGCCTGCCTGCAGCGCAGGCCCGTGTGGGTAGGAGGAGTGGGGCTTGTCTGACAGCACCTACAAAGGCAGAGCTGCCGCTGCTACAGCTGCCCCAGCGCGTTCCTCAAAGAGGCACGTGAAGCAGTGTGGTAAAAGTCCAGGGGAAGAGGCTTGGTTCATCCCAGTCAGCTCCTCCCCACCTCGACTCCACTTCTGCTGCCAAACTGTCAGCCATTCCTGTGCTCAGGGTGCCAAGCACTGAGCCAGGGAGAGAGTTGGGAAGTAGACTTGATCTCTTTTCCCACGAGCTTCTATCCAGCTTGGAATCCTCATCCAAGCAGGTAACAAGATACACAAGCCATTGTCAGGCTGAGATAAGACCCCTGAAGGAAACACAGAGGTGCTGAGAGGGACCTATTCAGAAAGGATAAGGAAGGCATCCCAGGGAAGGACACAGTCAGAGCAGAATTTGGGACCCTGAAATGGAAAGTGTTGGGTGAACTGAAGGAACCAGGAGAGGTACTGGTACAGCTGGCGCAGTCTGCAAGGTCAGGCAGGACCTAGTGAGGTCTGAGGCCAGCAGCTCTGCTCACCCGACAGGAGGTGGAGGTGCCACCGATTAAGAGGTGTGATGATGAAACTACTGCAAGTGATTTTGTTTTAAAATAACACCAGAACTTCCCAGTACTTATTACTGGTTTTCACACTGGTCATCAGTCATCAAGAAAATGCTTCTTCACTCCCAGTTAATACTGTTAACTTCTTTTCACGTTCCACTTCGTCATCCACAAGGCCCTATTGCTTCTGTTGCTGAGGGAGGCAGGTGCCATTATTGTTGCTGTTCTTGGGGATAACATAACAGAGAGGTGAAGTTCTTTGTCCAGAGCCTCAGAGCTTAATCAAGAGTTCGTCCTAGTTCACTGTTTTTGTTTTTGTTTTTTTGCTATTGTACAACACTGCCTCTGTTTAAGAAAGCCAAAGGAGGAGTTACTAATTCTTTTTAGCAAGGCTATCGTTCCAAAATGATCACAGTTTAAAAGTTTTTGGGTAGAATGATATTAGGTTGGCCAAAAAGTTCTTTTGGTTTTTTTTCTAGTAGTACTTAGTTGTCTTTAACTTCATTCGAAATAATTCAATTAAATTGTATTGTGACAACTGTCATAATACTGTGTTTAAAAAACTTAATCAAAATTGGTGAAATTTTGTGTAATGATTTTAATATTGAAAATGGGAGAAAATAAGTGACGTTTTCGGTATATTATGGTTTATTTCAAGGGTAGAAACGCAACTGAAACACAAAAGATTTGTACATGGTGTGGAGAAGGTGCTATGACTGATGGATCATGTCAAAAGTGGTTTACAAAGTTTCATGCTGGAAATTTCTTGCTGGATGATGCTCCACGGCCAGGCAGACCAGTTGAAGTTGATAGCAATCAAATTGAGACATTATTTGAGAATAATCAATATTATGCCACCAGGAGATAGCTGATATACTCTAAATCAATTAAGTTATTGGTGAAAATGAAAACTGTGTCTTTATTTTACGGGAAACACCACATGAACTTTTTGCCCAACCCAGTATAATAATAGTACTTGTATTAGGACAATGGGATAAAAATGACTTTTTTCTATTTTCTATAATATTATACAATATATTACAGTTAATTCTTTTTAATTTTTTTAAAGATTTTATTTATTTTCAGAGAGGGAAGGGAGGGAGAGAGAGAGAGAGAGAAACATCAATGTGCGGTTGCTGGGGGCCGTGGCCTGCAACCCAGGCATGTGCCCTGACTGGGAATTGAACCTGCGATGCTTTGGTTCGCAGCCTGCGCTCAATCCACTGAGCTACGCCAGCCAGGGTATTACAGTTAATTCTTGTTTAAGATTTTTTTTTTATTTCCACAATCTCCCATTTAGCTCCTTTCCAAGGTTCTGTGTTACTAACATATTAATCACCTCCAGTCTTTTTTATTTTTCTGTTTGAATTCTTTTAATTTCTGTTATCTGAATCTCAGGAAAGAAATTATAAGCAGGTTATAAATCAGCCCCTGCTCACAAATATACTTAAATCATATATATATTTTTTAAATTCGTGCTTAAGGTAGTTCTAAATATTTTATTTTGTGACTCTTGGATTTGGGATAAAAAAATGAAAGCAGTATGGTAGCTTGGGCTCATTTGTAGAGAACTCTTCAGTAGACTCCTCAGCCCATTTTTTTAAATAGAGATAAAATGCACATAATAAAAATTTCCTGTTTTAACTCTTGAGATGTACAGTTCAGTGGCATTAAGTACACACACGTTGTTTTACAACCATCACTACCATCCATCCCCAGAACTCTTCCGTCTTGCAAAACTGAGACTCTGTACTCATTAAACAATGCGACATTTTTCTCTCCCCGTCCCCAGCAACCACTGTTCTGCATTCTATGTGAATTTGAGCACTCCAGGTTCTCATTGACTAGCCCATTTTAAGGAGGTGTAGTGGACAGGGAGATCAGGTGATGTCTCTGAATAATTAACTCTTTTGGTGGTGATCAGTTCTCCAAATTAATTAATGCACACTGTAAATCTAAGCTTTGTGTGACAGATTCCCACAGAGTTGTGAAGAGAGACACAACTTTCTAGAGACAGTCTCGGCTCCAAAGCCCAGGGTGGCTTGGAAGTGATTGCATGGAGCCTGGCCACACAGCCTTGCTGTGGAGGTGGAATAAAGGAATGGGAAGGACTGGGGAGTTAATCAGGTGATCCGGGCATAATTCCTCAGTTAGCAGTGTACTCGCTGTGGGGTTTCCGCCAAGTTCCTCCATTTCTCAGCCTCAGCTTTCTCCTCTGAGAAATGGGATGATACTTCTATCACATGTACATTCCCCAAATCAGTGAGATGATGGACTTCCCTTTACAGCCTTGAGAATTCTGCAGTGTTCAAATGCAGTTAATTGCAAGGAAAATAGGGCTTCTGGACCCCATTTTATAGAAGAAACAGAAACTTGGAAATGACTTCCCCAAGGTCATTTGGCACTTAAGTGACAAAATTGGCCGCAACCTAGCATCTCTTCCCTTAGCTCCCAGCTGTGTAGGGTTCCTCATTGGTAAGTCAGTCTAAGAACAGGAGACTGTAAGACAGATGGCTGCTTTCCCATCTTACTGGATCTAAAACATCGCCCAAGAAACTCTGAAGTCAGTGGGCCCTCAAGAGAGGATGAGGGGTAAAGGTTTTGGTGGGGGATCAAGGACAGTGATTCTGCATTATGAGCATACAGTTTAAAATATTTCTGTGGTGATCATCTTGACCAGGGACAACAAATACCTTGTACTTGGTAGTTCCTTCCAATATTAGGCCCATGGCATGCACCATCAGTCCATCATCACTCTCCCTGAGCCCAGACACAGCTTCAGGATCCTCCTTCACATAGGCAGGCACTGTGGTCGACCACAAGTAGCGCACCCAGTGGAACCTGTGCCATCTCCAACCTAGCACAGTCCCCAGCTTTTACAGATGGGTGGCAGTCCTGGGAGGGGAAGGGGCTGTTTGAGGGGTAAGTGATGTCACAGGTCTCTTTGTGAGCATGTCACGGGACAGCCCAGAGCCTAGGCAGCTGATCAGTATGCTTGCAAAAACACTGGGGCAGAAGTTGTCAAGGTAAAGACTGATTTCTTCAAGTTGCCCTTTGGGGTGCCGGCTTGGGCTAGAGGTCTTGGTGGAAGTACACTCTAGCGAGATTCCTCCAGCAGAAAGGGGAGACCAGACCTCTCTCACAGTAGCCTCTAAGCTTCCTAGGAATGTTGTGTGTCAGTCTTGCATCTCTGTAAGCTTGTATTTTTGTTATTTGTGAGACTGGATGCTGTGCTGTGAAGGTCGGCTTGTGGGTGTTGAAACTCGTAGGGCTCGTTCTGACTTAGCAAATAAAACATGACGTGCTCTGCGATGCTGAGGAAATCCCTCCGCCTCCCTGAGCTTCTGTTTCCTCAGCAGCACAACAGGAGGTGGTGAAAACATCTAGGGATCAATACGAGGCAGGTGTAGGGACCTCGGACAGTGATTGATTGGGCCACTGCTTTAGCCACCAGTTCCTGAGCAGACAATAAACCCCAGTAACTGTGACTATTAGCTGCTTATATTCAGCCAGTTCTTAAAGTGTGCCTAATGTTTTGTCATTGTGGGAGCAGGGTTCTGTGGATAGGGTAGGCTGGTTGGTGACCTTCCCTTGAGTAGGTGTTCTTTCAGAGATCATCCCAAATGTCACCGTATTGTGTTTTCAGAGGTGATTGGAAGAAAAATTGAGTAGGGAGACACGGAGGTGTGAGGGAGAAGCCAGTAGTCATGACTTGTCCCAGCACCTCTGTCTTCTGCTTACCAAGTCACTTCTTGCAGACTTCTCTACTTGCTGCATCGTGAGGGTCTTCCAGGGGGAAGGTTCTGCAGGCCTGTGCCTCTTTGGGCAGAAAGTCAGAGGTGGGGTCCTGTCTTGTGTCAGCAGGCATTTGCCTGGGTACCTCTTCTGGGCCAGGATAGGGCCACAAGGATGGGAGCCATGTGCTATCTTCCTTCAGGGGCTCAGCTCTAAAGGGAAAGACCTGTAAAACAGTGTGGTGGCAAAAGCCTATGGCGCATAGAAACATGGGGTACTGACCCAGCAAGGGGGAACCAAGGCGGGAGCAGGGGGGACAAGTCAGGGAAAGCTTTTTGGAGAAATTAATGCTGGACGTGAGACCTGAGGGAGGCAGAATTAGGGGCGTGTTACAGGCAGGGAGCAGCCAGTGCAAAGACCTGGAGGCTGAAATAATGGCATGTTGGCACAAAGAGGGTGGTGGAGAGAAGTTAGAGGGGTGCTTGGCTATACAGAGATGCCAGTAGTCAACACCCTAAAATATTAGAATGGTGGTGTAAGAGAGGCATGGAGGGGTGGACAGTTGTGGGTCCTCAGGCTAGGCACTGGATATTCCTTACCCAGCCCCATGGGGGGATAGGACTCCTCCCTTCTCCCCCAGCCAGGGGCCCCCAGCCTCTGGTCTGTGGAGTCCGTGGAGGGCCTGAGATTGGACAGAAGGTCTGTGGACCCTTTGCTAAGGAGATGTGTGGGCCTCTCAAGTGATTGTAATCACAATTTCCTCACCTGCCAAAGCCTTTGCAACCTGTGTTCTCAAGAGACTCACAGCAGTCCTGGAGCAGTGGACGGTGCAAGCCAGTATTGTTCACATTTCTTATAGATAAGAGAAACTGAGGCCCAGGAAGCCTAAGTCGTACAGTGAGTGCAGGAACCCCGTGCTCATGCTCAGGACTCCTAACCTGCAGACCATGCCTGTAACTCAGGAGCAGGTATGGGGAAGCAAGTGTCAGCTGAGCACATATTCCGAGGGTGGGTTTATCGTCTCAGGTGGGGGCTCCATGCTGCCAGACTTCCCAGAGGGAGGCGTTTTAAGTCCTGACTGTGCTGTCTGAGGCCCTGGTGTTAGTCCTCACATCATTTCCTGTGTAGCTAGGCTATGTGAACGATATTCTCTGTCTTTTCTGCTTGTTAATAACAATACTTTGAGGCAAAAAAAAAAAGTTTGGATTATGAATGTCACATACACAAAAGTGATATCTGGTGTTACATCCAGAACTGGATATCAAGTAGGGAGGCAAAGACAGAACAAACATTTCAGGCCTGGAAGAAATCTTAAAGGTCACACCTATGGGTGTTTGAGTCCCTCTCTGGTATCCATCGTGCCTGGGTCTAGCCTCACGTCCTAGGCAGCTCTGCTGCTTTAGAAAGTGCCTCCTAGCCCTGACCTGTGTGGCTCAGTTGGTTGGGCATTGTCCTGCAAAGCAAAAGGTTGCTAATTCGATTCCCAGTTGGCACATGCCTGGGTTGCAGGCTCAGTACCCAGTTGGGGTGTGTTCAAGAAGCAGCCAATTGATGTTTCTCTCTCATATCAATGTTTCTTTTACTCTTTCTCCCTCCCTTCCCTTCTCTCTAAAAAAAAATATATTTTTTAAAGAAAGGAAATGCCTCCAGTAATAATGCAAAATCTGCTGCTCCTTAACAACCCACGCCTTCCTGTCCGCCCTCTGGTTGTAGTGTGATGGCCTGGACTCTGTATGTGACCTTCTTCTGGGTATTTGAGGACAGTAGCCATGCCTTTCTGAATTTTCTCCTTCTTCCAGGCCACACTCCCAGTCTCTCTGAGCCCATCCTTGTGTTAGACAGGTGTGACTCATGGTGCACATATGTCACATCCCATTTGTGGCAAATCTGTGACAGACATAAGTAATCAGTTACAGCTCTCTTGTTCAGTCAGTCCCAGGCTTTCTCATGCAATGCTGCTCCATGTGGCTACGCCCAGTCAGTAGAGGAGGGATTTCATTGTGGCTTCTGCACTTTAAATTGTGAGTTTCTTGAGGACCAGGACTACTTACCCTGGGTCCCTAGTACCCTCCCACAATGCCCAATATATGGCTTCCCTTTGTAAGTAAGCCTTTGTCGTAACTGGATGGATTTGAGACTTTTCCTCATGTGGATTGTCCTCTTCTCATCAGGCTTCAATTTGGCAATGCCCCTTGTCTGGAATCACCAGCAGTACCCACATTATCCAGTTTAGTGAAGGCTGCCCCTCCCTGGTCCTGCATCTTTTTCTGCTGGTGCAGCCTCTGACCATGTGTCTGTGGTCAGCAAGAATCCCTAAGGCATTTTTTCCACACATGCTGCTTTCTTTTGTAATTGTCTTTCTTGGGATCCTAAACCCAAGATATTAGCATAAGCTCTGAGGACAAGGCCCTATCACTTCTTCTGTCTCTGTGCCCAGACCAGGCACTGAGGCAGTCAGCATTGCCTGCGTTGACCTGAACTGAACTCTTGGTTTTCCCCATTCAATTCTGTACTGTTCATTTCATCCCCTCTCTTGGCTGCCCAGGGTTCTTGGCTTCCGCCTCTGTCTCCCGATATACCACCTGTCACTCCAGACACAGTGAATGAGCCCGTTAACACTGTCTTTCTATTCTGGGATACGCTCGGTCATTCAAAGTGATTAAACAAGCCAGCAGTCAAGGTGTGCAGGATCTGGTAGTGTCTAGCTTTGCACACTGACCACAAGGGCTTGTAACAACTTGTAAAAAGTCAGGCTTTTGTGACCCGTCACCAGGGTTTGACGTCAACCCTCTGGAAGTGAGGGTGGTTTTTTGAGACTCCTCTAAGTAGTACTTACCAAGCTGAGCTCCTGGAACCACAGGGCTTTTGAAAGGCAGCCATGGGGTCCACATGTTAGGACCAGTATTTGAAAAGCCAAATCTTGCATTCTTCACCCACCACCCACTGCCCCACCAGGTCAGACAGGGGCTGTAAACATCAAGTTTTTGCATCGTACTGGAGCCATAGCAGCCAGTAACTCTGCCCGTCTTCTCCAGTTCATCAGCTCCCGCTGCTAGTGGTTGCAGCGCTAATATATGAGAAAGTCATGACTCAATAACCACAGCTTGGAAGCTGGCATCTCTTAAGCTTGGACTCCCGGGGGTGGTGGTAATAAGGTGTCCTGGGGGGTAGGGCAGGGGCCCCTGAGCAGAGCAGCTGGCAGAGCCAACTCCGTAGATGGGTCTCCAAGGATAAGTAAGACAATGTTGGTGGCAGATTCCAACACAGAATGGGTGAAGTGTATATGTTGTCCGACAGGCTCTTTATTGGATGTAGTTGCAGTAGTAGTGGTTTTTGAGAACCAGCATGCTATTTGGGGACCACTGGTCAGGGGCTGGAGGAGGCAGGCCTCACAGGTGGATGTTCCTGAACTCTGGAGCTCCAGGCTGGAGAACCTGAAGCATCTTCTTGGTTCACTATTGGGGGAACAGGGAACACACCCACACTCAGCCCCAGGCCAGGGCCCCCACTCTGCCACCAATCCTTAATGAGTACATTTGCCTTTCTGATCCTCGGTTTTCTTGTGCGTACTATGAGGAGGTCAGATTAGTCTAGTAGATCTCAAAATACCATTTGGAAATTCTGTATGGATTTAAAAAGGAAAACGGAGCTGCTCCCAGGGACCTGGAATAGGTGGGAGTCAAAAAGCCTTCCCCCAGGCCTTTTGAGGGCTCCCAAAACCTGGTTTGAAAATCAGTGGAATTACTGTCTCCTAGAACCACCCCTCTAGCCCTGGTATTTAGAATTTCCACATACTCATTCCATCACCTAGCTGTGTGACCTGGAACAAGTGGCCTCACCTCTCTGAGCCTTACTTAGAGGTTGTAGTGAGACTTAGCCAAGCTGGAGAAGTCTTAGGTGACTGGGAAACCCATATCAGGGGGTTTGGTGTTTCTGGTAAGAGTGTCTGGAACCACACATCTGAAGAAGGGCCTGAGAAAGGGCAGTAAGTAGCAGAGGTCACAGGTAGGACAGAGCACCTTTATCTTCCATGAGCTCAGGTTCTAGTCCAGGAAGCACCAGGCCTCTGCCCCCATGGCCAGCAGAGACAGGGGCTGCCATCATCTAACTTAGAGGAAATTGTCAAACCCAGGGACAGGGCCCAGGTAGCCCTGACTAGCAAGCGGGCCTGGCCAAGATCTCAACCAGGCCCTGCTAGGTGGCACCCAAATCTAGCCCTGGGCAGTATGGTGAAGTAGCTAACAGTGCTGGCTTTCAGTCAGGAAGGCTGAGCTCAAACCCTGGCTTGTGACCTTAGGCTAGTCACTTCTCTCAGAGTCTCACTTTTCTCCTCTTTGAAACAGAAATGGTAAGCCTGGTGAAGAGTTGGTGAGCTGATACAATTAAAGCACTTAATGCAAGGTCAGTTCATGGCCAGTCCTCAGTCAGGGGTGATGCTCTGCAGCTTGCGAAGTCTCTGGATGAGTAGCTCCCCATCTTCTGAGAATCACCTGACCTGAACTGTGGGGTCCATCTGGAGGGCATGACTTAACCCCTTCCTCCTGCCCCTCTGGCTTGAACATGTTTGGACAAAAACCCCATACACCCTTGACCCCAACCAGGATGTGAACAGTGCTTAACCCCTGGGCCTGTTAGGAACTGGGCCACACAGCAGGAGGTGAGCTCTGGGTAAGCCAGCCCCATTACTCGCATTACTCGCATTACTGTCTGAGCTCCCTTCCCCCCAGCCCCCCGCCCCCCCCCCGCCTCCCCATCAGTGGAAAAATTGTCTTCCATAAAACTGGCCCCTGGTGCCAAAAATGTTGGGGACCACTGTTCTAAGGAGTAGCTGTCTCTGGAGGGACAGAGAATGTTGCCCTGGCAACCGAACAGGTCTCTTTCCAGCAGCTGCTCCAGGCCCATGAAGGGGGATCTACATCTGTGCTCCGGATGGGGCTCTTCTTCCACCTTGTCCTGGTGACAAGAGCCTGAAACCAGACCTGGCCTGCCAACCAGAAGGGGCTTTCACTGCTTTCACTCAAGTGGACTTAGATACCACCAGAAGGGCCTCCTGGCTGCCTCAATTTCAAGGTTCCCAGGGATATCCTGCCTTTCCAAGGCAGGGGATCTTACGGGCAGGCTTCCTGGGAGCAGGGAGGTGTAGTAGGGCAGCTGCTCCCGCAGTCACAGAGTATACGCCACAGGCCACGGTGGCCAATGGCCATGTATCTGTACAATGTTTTTAAAAACTTTAAATTAACTAGCCCTGGCTGGTGTAGCTCAGTGGATTGAGCGCGGGCTGCGAACCAGGCATCGCAGGTTCGATTCCCAGTCAGGGCACATGCCTAGGTTGCAGGCCATGGCCCCCAGCAACCGCACATTCCTGTTTCTCTCTCTCTCTCTCTCTTTCTCCCTCCCTCCCCTCTCTAAAAAATAAATAAACAAAATCTTTAACAAAAAATTAAAAAACTTTAAGTTAACTAACTCCACTTTTAAATTCAGAGGTTTTATTGTTTTTTTCAAAAGTACAAATTTCTGGGGTTTTGCACACCTGTGGCAGCTCTAAGAATGCTGGGCCCACGTCCCCACCTGGCAGCTTTGGGGTAAGATGCCCATTCTCCCATTGACATTTGAACTGTGACCTCCATTCAGAGCCAGCCCAGTTTGTTCACAGCTGAGAAAGCTAAGGCTGAGGAAGGGTCAGGCCCTGTGTCAGGTAGTCAGGTCCACAGTCCACTGTGGCCAGTGTCGAGTTTAGAACCTGTGACCGTGGCCTCACAGAGCAGAGCTTTTGTACACTCTTAAAAGTACAAAGCCTCTCATCCATAAAACATCAGTGATAATTATCTCCCCTCCTAAGCCTGTGTCTGGAATAAAGTAGCACCTAGCCCAGGACTCACTCAGTAATGGTGCTTTTAAATCTGAACATGTCACATGCCTTGCCTAGAAAATGCTACTGGAAGCATTGCTTGCTTGCTTTCTCTGCCACCTTCCAGAAATGTTGCGTTTCAGACAGTTTCAGATGCTCAGTGCTTAGGGTTTGTTGAGCCCTCATTCTCACAGTCTCGATGCCCAACTTCAAGCAGAGTTGCTCAAGGCTCTGCCTCCACGAGATTGTGCGTGTGTCTGTGTGTTTGTTGGAGGCTGACCTTAAGTGAGTTCAGAGTCCTGGCTCGGGGCATTAGATGTCAACTTAGGGTCAGGAGTAAATCATTCAGTCTCCCTGAGTCTCCTTTTACCTAGCTGTCAAACAGGGATTTGTTCATTTGCGTAGTAAATACTGAGCCCAGCCATGTATTGGGCCTGGTGCTGGGGAGGCACTCTAATTTTATGAGGTAGTTAAGGTCCCTAAGGGTGAGGACCTATATTAAGCTACTCAGGACCTCTGTCTGGTAGTGGGAGAGACAAAAGACAAGTGAACCAAAGAGTTGATCAGTCCTTGAATAAAACAAACAGAGTTCTCAGAGAAAGAATAACAGCTTTAGGTAGGGGGGGTCAGGGAGCCCCTCATTGAAAACATGACACCTGAGCTGAGACCTAAAATCAAGGTGAGGAATAAGCATGCAAATATGGGGTGAGGATCATGTCAGACAGGGAACAGCGGGTACAGAGGCCCTGGGGAGGGGCGTGTTTGGAGTATCTGGAACAGCAAGAGGCTGATGAGGCTGGAATGGGATGAGTGAGGGAACGTGCAGGGACTGAGGCTGGAGCAGGAGGGGAGGGGCCAGTACCCTTTTGTACGTCGAGGTGGGCAGTGTGGACTCTCCTCTTCATGGAGTGGGGAGCCTTTGAATAGCTTTAGAGAGAGAAGGAAGTAATCCAATTTGTATTTTAAAAAATTCCTCAGACTGCTGTTTAGAGAGTGATTGTGGGTAGGCGGGGCCACAGGCAAAACGAGGAGGCCAGAGGGTAGAAAGTGGAAGCCTGGACCCGGCTGGTCTCTGGGAGATGTGTTTTTGTGGGGAAGGGGTAGGAAGAGGGAGATGGAATTCCCAGGTTTCTGGAGTATGTCACTGAGTGCATGGGGTTCCCTCTCAAAGAGCAAGGCCAGTGTGGGAGAGAAGAGGATTCAGACTCATGCTGGACATGCTCAGCTTGAGATGGCCTTGGCACTTCACGCAGAGCACCTCGTACACTGGGCTATTGGGGTAGGCGGTGATACACCCTCCAGCTGCTCTCAGGTCTGCATGCTGTAAAATCCTCTGGCTGCAGGCTGGTCTGGGAGAACTTCATGAGGGATGCAGAAGGCTGTCTCTGTTTCCATTACGCAGGTGGCTCCAGGAAGCCAAGAACCCTGAGAGGAGGCAGCCCTCTCCAAGGCCTCCTTGCCTCTGTCCCTGTCTTCCCTACACCAGCTAAATTATCTAAATTCCACTTTGCCAGGCTGTGCCCTGCTTACATCTGACTTCCCATATCTTGGGCTGCCCCACCCTGCTCCTTTGCTCACGAAGGATCGATCCCCTCACCTGAAAGCCCAGCCTTTCCTTGCCACTCAGTGTGTCTGGTCCATCCTTGCAGACCCAGTCAGCCTTAATGTCTTCCACAGAAGTGCCCCAGGCTGTTTCCCAGGGGGTGATCACTCTCCCCCTCACCTAGAAACCATGGTAACAGGAGTTACAGGGACCCACCCCATGGTTACAAAGCACCATCATGTCTGTCATCTCCTTGGCTCCTTACTCATGGCACACTGGGTATCTCACCCCATTTTCTGAGTGAAACAGTTAATGTACCCAAGGCTGCTGCCTCCCCATGACCCCCACTGAGTTAATGGACTGAATGTGGCATAAGGTAGTGTGGTCAGCCCTGAGGCAGCCTGAGTTCCAGCCCTAGCCCCAGCCCCAACCCTGCCCAGACTGGGAGGTGAGCCAGGACAAGTCGCTCACCTCTCCAAGCCTCTTATGTGAAGTGGGGCGATGACAGATCCGTCTCACACATACCCATTTGGAGGGTTCAGTGGGCTAAAGTACGGTCGATTCTCATTAGTCACAGCCATCGTGTTCATAAGGTCTTACAAACACTGAGTTAGCAAATGCCAAACCGCTGCTCCGAAGGGAAATGCAGGGTCCCTACAAGCCTCCATTCACATTTTCACCAACCAGTCAACACGTGACTTTGTTTCACGTTTCTGTTTACAGATACCTTATTTAACATGTTGATTTATTGACACTGAACTCAGCCAACAGTACTACCACTCACACCTGAACAAGGCATGTCTAACACACACATTTTCTCTGTAAGACACATCACAGCCTTCTTCCACTTAGGGACACTAGACAGCACTCCAGCACTACACTTGGGGATCACTTTAAACAGATCACCAAGAGAAAGCACAAAAATGTGAAAAACACAGCACCAGAGAGACCAGGAAAAGGATACGTGCTTGCAGCGGGAGAGCTGAACAAAATCATCGCTTTGCACAGCCTTGAGCCGGGACCTGTGCATTGGGTGACTCACATTTGCAGGCTTTGCACACATGTCTGTGAGTGACTGGAAAGCCCTGCGAGTATGGATTTGGGGATCTCAAAGGAATTTTAGCAAGTAGATGAATTCACAGACAAAGAATTGTGAATAACGAGAACCGACTGTGCACTGCCGTCCATGCTCAGTAAAGGCCCGCTGTCCGCATTGGAACCACTGCCGGTAGGAGTGCGTCCGGCTCCCAGATAAGTCTCTGAGATGGGCCAGGGCTCCCTGAGCTCTGTGTTTTTGTCTTCCCCAGCCTGTCTGTTGCCTTTCTGGCAAAGAGAGTTTAGAGCGTTCTGGCTCTAAGTGCTCCCCTGCCCCTTCGTGTGGGGCCTTGACTGGGGCCCACTGCCTCTTCTGTGAAACTGCCGCTGTGGTCTCCTGCATCCGTTCCTGTTCTAGGCCTCTTCGGCCCTCCATCCCAGCCACTCTGGAAGCTCTGTTTAACCACCTTACACACCTTGACATTAAAAAGCAAAATGCAGAGACAAATTCATTATGACCTAATAAATAGAGTTTGCTGGATAAGAATCTTGAGGCAGAAAGCAGAACGGAGACAAAGGGAGCTTCTACTTAGAAGAAGTAGAGGACGTGTGCACTGTGAGGCAGGGAGGCTGGGCTGTGTGTCTGGGGCCAGGGCAGGTTGCATGGAGGACACATCGCACAACTGGCTTCTGTCTGAGCCTTAGCATGAGGGACTGGCACGGTCAACGTGGGGTTGAGGAAGCGTACGGCTCCTGGGGGTGGGGTTACTGCCCATGCTGCTGTGGCTCCAAGGTGCTTCCCTCGGGGTCTTTGAAATACGCACAAGGACCAGCTGGTGATGGTCACACTGGAGGGACACTCACCTCTAAGCTTCCCAGGCAATCTGAAAGTCTTCCAGAGTGAATGGACAGAGTTGGACCCATGTGCCATGCAGTTAGTTGTGGCACATAGAACATCTCCCTAGGACAGTTGCATCCTGGAGGGTGCAGGGCTGGCCAGGTCCAACATCTTGGGTCTCGAAAGTTGAATTGTCAGATGATGGTTGTGTGCTTCCTGGACTGGGCACTGGGCCACCGACAACACTCAGGACACACTTTCAAAGTCTTTGGAATCATGGCCACAGCCTGGAGTACTCCAGCTGATCCACAGAGAAAGGAGAGGGGTAAACTGCCTGGGCCAGAAGGAACTAAGAGTGAAGAGACTGGCTGGAGGATGAGAAGCAGACAGGACATGAAAGGGGATTCTGGCAGAAACACGTGCATGTGCAAAAAGCTTGGGTGCATGAAGAGTGAGGTGTGTTTGGGAAAGTGTGCATTTGGTTCTGACACTGCAAGGGGCATGCTGGGAGTGGGAGGGCAGGGGATGACACTGCACAGATGGGTGTGTAGGATGAAGCCAAAGGGGCTCCAAATTTGGGACGGGGCTAGAACCTTGGATACTAAAGCTGGGAGCCTTCACTATGGCTAAATAATCGTGATTTTTGGCATCGGGAGGAGTGGTTTTATAGTAATGATGAGGTTCATTTTTCTCATTCACCAAATGTTTGTCGAGAGCTTTCTTTGCTTGAGGTATTACCCTGGGCCTGTGATATGTCCTGCTGTGCTAAGACAGACAGTTTCCCCAGCTGCCCCAGGCCTGTTACCATCAAGTCATATCCCTAAATGAGCTCAAACAGCAGGTGCTCTGATGGAGATCCTGGATGCCACGCCGGTACAGGGCCATCAAGGGAGGCCTCTCTGAGGGTGCGACATTTGAGAAGTTAGGTGGTGAGAGCAGCTTTCCAGGCAGACGGAACCACATGGATAAAGTCCTTGAAGTGGGAGAAGGGTTTTGGGAATGAGAAACGAAGTCGGAAGGGACAGGGAAGGTGACGGCCTGGTTCACTAGTGTTTCGCACATGGGAAATGAGGGGCTTCCTTTGCAGTCATGTCCCAACCCTACTGCCCTGGGGGGAATGGTGCTCAGAGCTGAGGATACCTGTCACCAAGGGAGCCCATAGGCCCCTAAATCCTCTGTTAGTCACACTGCTTATCTGTCTGTGACCTGTGGCCCTGGGAGACATAGAGAATCCAAGATAAGTTCACTTTTCCTCTTATCACATCTAGCCATCTGGCCTGGCCTCTTGCTAGTGTGCCTTCCCTCTAATGAGTGGCTGCCTCAGCCGGGACTCAGGGCCTCTGAATGCGCCAGCAGCGTTTGGGCCTAGACAACCCGGAGAGTGAGGTTGGAAGGTTAGTCCTCAGTCCAGACCCTGGCTGTGGGCAACCCCATTGCCTCCTGGGGCGGGACGGTTACCTCTTCCACACAGATCTACACACAGAGACTTCTCCAGGCCAGTGTCAGCCCCACCCCAAAGTTAGAGACACTGCCTCAGCCAGGCCTGGAGCCCAGTTCTGGCTCCTCATACTCACTGCTGTCTCCTTTGGGAGGGTATTCTCCCTGCAAACATTTTGAGCAGATTAGGGCTTCACACTTCTGATGTAGGGCAGAAAATATCAGGGAAGTCCTGATTCCCTGAGGATATGCAGGCCAAACCAATTCCTAACATCTCCAGTGAATCCTGTCTCTGCTGGACATTGAGGCCACTGACTTCAGAGGACTGCTCTTGGGGGAAACTGCTCCTTGGCTAGCCGGAGAACCATCCCATCCTCCCCACCAGTGACTGGGGAGTGGTAAAATGTTGGCTCCCCCTTCACCCCCGGGTCTAGCTCCCTCTGCACCAGAAACCAGTAGGAGCCCTGCCAGCCCTGGGCTGCAGCCCGTGTAATCGCTCTGTGTGCATGCATTCAGTGTTCTGCAGTTTCATTTCATGTGTAGGTTCGTGTATCTACTGTCAAGATTCAACAGTCCCACCAGTGAGCACACGCAGGGGTTCCTCCTGGCCACACCCACATCCCTCCAGGCCTCCCTAGCACCCCCCCGCGCCCCCCCACCACCCACCAGTTTGTTCCCCATCTCTATAATTAGGTGATTTCAAGAATTTTTTAAAGTAGAATCATGCAGTACATGACTTTCTGAGATGGCTTTTTGCACTTGGCATAGTTCACTTGAGAGTCATCCACGCCGTTGTTTCTGTCAGTGGTTCATTTCTCTTCATCGCTGAGCAGTGCCCCACAGTCTGGATGTGCCCCAGTTTACCCACCATTCACCCGCCAAGGGACACCTGCGTGGTTTCCAGTTTGGGGCCATTACCAGTAAAGCTGCCACGGACATTCGTG
The DNA here is from genome assembly GCA_004024845.1 of Tonatia bakeri. Classification (NCBI taxonomy): domain Eukaryota; kingdom Metazoa; phylum Chordata; class Mammalia; order Chiroptera; family Phyllostomidae; genus Tonatia; species Tonatia bakeri. Next base: position 60,675 of record PVIA01007099.1, on the reverse strand, counting down.
TTTTTGTAGACATGTTACCAGTTCCATGCAATAAATGCCCAAGAGTACATTGCTGGGTTTATGGTAATTGTGTGTTTAGTTTTAAAAGAACTGCCAAACTATTTTCTAGGGTGATTATATCATTTTCTGTTTGCACCAGCAACATATGCGTGACTCAGTTTCTCTACGTCGTCACTAGCGTTTGGTGTTGTCACCGTTTTTATTTTAGCCATTCTGTTAGGTTTGCTTAGTGAGAACTCAGTGACAGATGGATAGATTCTTCTTCTTTGGAGGAGATTAGTTTTATTTATAGATTTTAGAGGGGGAGCAGAGGAAAGAGAGACATCCATTTGTTGTGTCACTTATTTATGCATTCTTTGGTTGTGTCCTGTGTGTGCCCTGACCAGGGATCAGACCCGCAACCTTGGTGTGTTGTGATAATGCTCTAACCAACTGAGCTGCCCGGCCAGGGCCAGAGGGATGGATTCTGTGAGTTGTCCACAGCCCCTGTGGCGCTGGGCTGCATTTCGTGGATTTCCATTGGGCCATTAGCATCTCAATAACTGGTAGCGCCTCGAAGGCAGGGCTTAAACTCACTCATCTGGTGCCCATTCCCAGCCTGGGCCCAGACCCAAATAGAGGCTTGTTTCAGTCCTCACTGGGAAAAAGGCAGTGGGAGTTAAGATGCTGAGAAAAGCTGTTGGATCATACCCAGCCCCTCACAGCAAGTGGCTACTGCTATTTGAGAAGTCCCTTCCAGCCCTGGATGGTGTGGCTCAGCTGGTGGGAGTGTTGTCCAGTTCACCAAAGGGTCCCCGATTCAGTTCCTGGTCAGGGCACATGTCTGGGCTGCAGGCCCCCGGTGGGGACATGCATGGGAAGCAGCCAATCAATGTTTCTCTCTCACATTAATGTTTCTCTCTCTCTTTCCCTCCCCCCTAAAAATCAATAAACATGTCCTTGAATGAGAATAAAATAAACCTTAAAGAAATTACTTTCTTAAAAAAAAAAAACAGCACCTTCCATTTTAGGCAAAAAGTTTCAGCATTAAGACACCAAATGTGGGCCTTTGCTGTTCTGTGCCCCTGCTGTGAGCTACCCCCAGGCCAGACAGGGGATGGGGTTCAAAGATAACCTCAATTCCCACCTATGGCAGGTCCTGGTTTCCTGAATCTTGGTGGAGAACAGAGTCAGACCAGGCCTGATGGAGTAATGAGGGCAGCAGACTGGTATACAGGGCTTTCACATAATGAGGGGAAGAGGGGTTGGAAGGGCAGGATGGGGGAAGGGTTAGCTGGGCCCTGAAGGATGTGTTGGTCTCTGGTCAGACACGGAGGGAGCATCCAAGTAGAGGGAACAAGGGCAGAGGGCAGGTAGAGTAGAGGCAGAGGAGCAGTAGGTCTCAGGGAGCCCTGAGGAAAGCAGGTTCAGTATTTAGCAGTCACTGCCTCCCCTGTCAAGGATCAGGCTCTGTCACAGCCTATGGCACCATGAACGTTACCTTTAGCCCATGTCCCAGCTGGATAATACCTTTGTGTGTGACTATGAGGTGGAGGGTGTCTTTGGTCGATGTTGGCATCCCCCACTAGACTTGGCCTTGGCCTCACATGAGGGTGGCCAGGGCCTGTGTCTGTCTGTCTTGGTCATTGCTGTGTCCAACCCTCATTCTCCTCCAGAAATCCCTGCTGAGGGAGTGACTGAGGCAGAGATAGGGCCAGGTCAGGCAGGGCCTCAGACTTGAAAGGGGAATAAGAGAGTTGGGGGCCTCACCTTCTCCCCTGCCCTTCTCTTACCCGTCTGCAGGTTCATCATGCCTAGTGGCATATAAGAAGACCCCGCCACCGGTCCCTCCACGCACCACGTCAAAGCCGTTTATCTCAGTCACAGTCCAGAGCAGTACTGAGTCTGCCCAGGATACCTACCTGGACAGCCAGGACCACAAAAGCGAGGTGACGAGCCAGTCAGGCCTGAGCAACTCATCGGACAGCCTGGACAGCAGTACCCGACCACCCAGCGTGACACGAGGCAGAATCACCCCAGCCTCCGAGGCCCCAGAACCACCTCCAAAGCATGCAGCTCTGAAGAGTGAACAGGGGATACTGACCAGCTCTGAATCCCACCCTGAGGCCATCCCCAAAAGGAAACTGTCATCTATAGGAATACAAGTAGGGGCCCTTTTGCACTCTGTGTCCTCAGCTCGCTCCGTGCACCTGTCTGCGTGTAATTACATCTGGTAGAGGCCCACTAGGTCTCCTGGGCAAAAGTGATTGACCTTTGTATTTTGTGGGATCGGTCCCAAGTAATCAAACCAAATTCCACCCCTAACCACACCTTCCTTACATTTGCCCACACCTGCTGCGAAGTCTACAACTATGGGCATCTGTCCCTGCTACTCCAATGGGTCATCCCAGTGAATGTAGTTACACTCAGCCAGCCATTTCTTGTCCACTGTTTGTCCACTGTCTGTCTGTCCACTCCACCTTTTGCCCTGCCAGCCGATACGTGGGAGGCGGGACTGGCCTAACAGTTCTCTAATCCAAGGTCAGCTCGGGTGCGGAGGCCACAGCCCCGCTTGGCGGTGGGAGCAGCGTGGAGCATAGACGCGGATGGGCCAGGGGCCCAGGACCCAGGGCCCTTGAGCCATGGGGGTTGTTCGAGGGGACCTTTGCCCAGAGCCCTCTCGGGCCTTGGGGACAGGTAGGTGGCTCAAGGCACCAGGCCCCCATCAAGTTGAGAAGTGTGATGCTGTTCCAGATGTCTCCCTCTGTGGGAAAGGATGCAGGGATGTAGCTCCCCAAGACCAAGTAGCCAAAGCTAGCAGACTTTCCTGGAAGCCCAACCCAACTGAGCGCCCGTGGCCGTGACACACAGCAGGGCAGGTGCACCAGCTCCCCCCACTGCCTCACTGCCCTCCTGCACGCACTCAGCATCAGTAATCTGTATTCTTTTTTTTAATTAGCAGAGCTGGGAAAACTTGGGCCCTGCCCTGCAGTTTACAAAAGTTGCTCTAAATCCATATCGAGAGGATTCTCCCTGCCCTGGCTAGACCTCCAGGCTAAAGTGGAGCACACTCAGCAGAGAACGAAGGCAGCTACCTTGGGCCAAGGTCTTGGGGGAGGTGGAACACCTACCAACCCCAAGGAGCAATCAAGGAGATCAAGGCAGTGCGTATTGTGGCTTGGGAATCTAAGATTGCTTTATGTTAGAAGGGGTCTGCATTTTCCCAGTCACTCCTGAGCCGTTGGACACAGCTAAGTAGATGACAAAGCACTAGAATGCAGAAGAAACATGGAGTGTAAAGGGCTCACTGGCCAATTTCTTGCACTGGCCTAAAAATTTTTCCTCCAAGAGGCAGCTCTGGACTTCAGTTTTCCCACATATATAAGGAAAGAGTTGGCCAGGAGACTCTGGCTTTCTGGGCTCCTTCATAAGGTTTCCAGCCCCTACCCTGCACCACATTCCAGGGGGGATTCCTGGGAACACAGAAAGTAGCCTAGTCTCTGACTCTTGGTCCTGACCACCCAGGGTCTTTGTTTGGGCAGCCCCGCTCTCTCCTGGCCAAACCAGATGTTCTTATCTTTCCAGACGTCTGGAGAAGAGTTAGTCTCAATCCTTGATTTTGCTCAGAAGTTTATGTGGGGATAAGAACTCAAGTTCTTGGGCCAACCCTGGGCTTCCCCCCCGGGCTTCCCCTCCCCCAGGTTCACCTCCACTCCCATTCCACGCTCTTGTCCAGTGACGCTGTATTTCCTGAGCTTCTTGCTGAGGGAGAAATGTGGCTGCATCCCCATGTTGAGGAGAAGCCTGGTGCTCAACCCCTGACCCCCAAAAGCCCCTCTGGCCCCTGCTACTGCTTTATAGCGAAGAGACTGGAGAGTCCTCAGTTTCCAAAGATAGCTTGACAACCCTTGTCCCACCACTTTGTGCCTCAAGCCCTAGGTCAAGTGTAGGTTCTCCCTCGTTCATGAGCAATGCGGAAGGGCTGGCCTGGCTGCTCCATGGCCACTCACCTTTCCCGGAAAAAGGCAGGCCCAAGGCATCATAGCTGCCATGTTTCCTTCCTTTTCACGAGTATAGAGAAAGTGCTAGCTTTGCACTTGGCCCTGGTCCTGGTCCTTACTGCTGTTCCCCAGGCCCATCAGTGCTGAAGGCAATCTCGGCCAAGTGGGACCAAGGCCCAGGGGTGGCATCCCACAGTGTCCAGGGGCTTTGCCAGCTTTGCCTCAGTGGCAGCTTTCAAACCCAGAGCCACTCACTGTCCAAGCTTTGCCTCTAGCACAGGCGCCTCCGGCCTGTCCTTCAGCTGCGGGGTTGGGGACTGGCCTCAAGACAGCCCCGTCTTCCACTGCACCGGATAACGGCTGTGGCTTTGTGTGTGTGTGTCTTCTTTCTCTTTCGTCGTCCTTTTTTTTCTCCTCTGATGCGTGTAAAGGAGAGGACTAGAAGGAACGGTTCCCACCTCTCGGAGGACAACGGACCCAAAGCGATCGATGTGATGGCACCCTCCTCAGAGTAGGGAAAGCCAGTCATCTCCACCCCATCCCACCTCCCGCCCACCTGCCCGCCCGCCTCCGCGCGAATGAGCAGTGCCCGGCTTAACCTGGTCTGGCCTCGGGCCCACGTGCAGTGTCCGCATGCCTCGTGTTTGTCCGTGCACACGTCCGTTTGCGTCGTCCCACTAATGTGAATTTCAGCAGCAAGTGTGGTGTTTGTTTTTATTTTTGTCTTTGTCTCCGTGCCGTTGCTGTCATTGTCCTTCAATAAGGTTGACTGCATTCAGCCAGTGCCAAAAGAGGAGCCCAGTCCCGCTACCAAATTCCAGTCCATCGGGGTTCAGGTAGAGGACGACTGGCGGTAAGTCGTACGGAGGTGGTGGCTGCTTCTCCCCTCTCCTCTTCCTTCCTCTGCTCTCTCCTCCCTTGTGCCTTCTCCTCCTGCTCTCCCTAACCCACTTCTCCTTGCCGGATTTCTAATAACCCAGCTGGGTTGGGGTGTGGGCTGTGGCCCAGGCATGGGAGGCTGGGCAGGCAGGCGGGCGGGCAAATGAGCAGTTGCTCTGTGAGATGAATCAGCCCGCAGGGGGTCAAGGCCGGGCTGAGACATGAGCTACCCCGATGTTGGTGGGCTTCCTGGCCCCACTGCAGTAAACAGGCAACCTTATGACCTTGTCTGTGTGTGTGTATGCGTGTGGGTGCGGGCGGGGTGGGGCAGAGCCAGGGCTGAGCAGAGAATGAGATGGGGCTGTGGGACCTGCTTCAGGCGCATGGTGAGCAGATGATGCATCCGTTTCTCTGTCTCCCGTGTGTCCGGTTGGGGTGGCCTCTGATCTGTGGCCCTCTTAGTGACTCTCACCTCTTCCTGTCCCCACCCCACTCCACTCCCCACCCACAGAAGCAGTGCCCCCTCTCACAGCATGTCCTCCCGCCGGGACACCGACTCAGACACCCAGGACGCCAATGACTCAAGCTGTAAGTCATCTGAGAGGAGTCTCCCAGACTGTACCCCACACCCCAACTCCATCAGCATCGATGCCGGCCCTCGGCAGGTCCCCAAGATTGCCCAGATCAAGCGCAACCTCTCCTATGGAGACAACAGCGACCCAGCCCTAGAGGCGTCGTCGCTGCCCCCACCCGACCCCTGGCTCGAGACCTCCTCCAGCTCACCCGCAGAGCCAGCACAGCCCGGGGCCTGCCGCCGAGATGGCTACTGGTTCTTGAAGCTACTGCAGGCAGAAACAGAGCGGCTAGAGGGCTGGTGCTGCCAGATGGACAAGGAGACCAAAGAGAACAACCTCTCTGAAGAAGGTGGGTGCTACAGGGACGTCCCCCAGGGGTGAGGGGAGCAGGGCTGCACATCTAGGCCTCCACCTTCAGGCCAGATAGCCGCAGAGCCTCCTGGTGGGGAGGGTGTCTCAGGTTCTCCTCCTGGATCAGCTGTGAGCTCCTCTTACTTTCATTCGTTCTTTCTTCCATACATCCATCTACCTAGCCAAACCTTTTTCCAGAAAGAGTTTATGGCTACAGCTGCTAGTTGAGTAGGCTATGGGGTCAGCCACACCTGGGTTTTCAAACCTGGTTCTTCCCTTACTAGTGAAGTGACCTTGAAAAGGTTACTCTGAGCCTCCATTTCCTTATCTGTCGTGTGGTGCTTATCCACCCTCTGACTGCATCGGCATATCGTAAGGATTGAATGCGGTGGTGCTCGTAAAGGACCCAGGACGTGCTGGTGTGCCGTGGTTATGCCTTCAGCAGCTCTGCACTGAGTGCCTGCTATGTGGGCCTCAGCAGGGTGTGAGGAGCTGGGTGAGACAGAAGTCATGTACTTTTCCACTTATGTTTCTATGCCATGCCTATTTCTGAAAATTCTCTTGATCAGTTCAAGAAAGCTAGAAATACATAGGGGGCCTGAACCCACAGGTGGTTGATTTATAGGGGAGCAGTGGTTCGGAGGCAGGCCGCAGTGGAAAGCACCAGGGCACCGTCCGGGAGCCACGCCCTGTGCTGTCCTGGTTCGGCCAAAGCGCCCGTCCCCAGTTAGCCCCTCCACAGAACCTCCACGGAGGACGGGCCTCAGAGTATCCAGAGGGAAGGAGCCGGCATCGCACTGACGATGGGGTGGGGCCTGAGGAAGCCCTGTGATGACTCAGGGAGCACTTCAGTCACTGTTTTCACCGTCCTCTAGGCCGGTTCCCATCTTCGAGGTCACACCCACTGTGTGTGTGCAGGGAACTGTTAGGAGGTATATACCTAATAGCTTTTTATAATGATAGCCTTTTAAAACTTGGAATGGAGGCAAGGATGGGTGAGAGCACTAAAAGGCTCCTGCGAAACCGCCCAGCCCACTGCCGCCACGCCGCCTTAGCCTTCGCTGCTGTGGCCGCGTCAGCTGTGCACGCTGTGTTTATATTCACCTTCATACTTCCTTGACGTGACCCCTCCTGCTTCCCGTGCCACTCATCCTCACCACGCCGAGCTCCTGCTGCTGCAGAGGAGTGCGCCCCACCTCCTGGCCCCACCTCCATGTCTCACGTCCCATCGCGGTTTGGAGTTAAATAACAACCGATATTTCTGTGTAAATAGTGTTCCCTGCGGAGCCCAATAATATGTTACATTTCATTTTCTTTCCTCATACACTTCATTTTTCCTAGAATGAATAGTACCTCGTCTTCCTGGTATACTTTATTTTATAAGCTCCTATCTGTAGTCTGCACGGGCTCCACTAGATCCACCCGCCCTCCAAACAGGCAAACGTGATTTCCTGTTTTTCCTGGTGCTGTCTTCTGCCCTCTGCTCTGACCTGGCCAGGTTGCTCTCTGGGTCTGCTGCCCAGCTGCTGTCCAGCAACTTCCCTTTTCGTCCCCTGCGACTGCCCTTGGCTGCTTTCCCACAGTGGACACCCTGCTTTTTGGACCATGCGGCCTTTCTCTTTCTTGGGTCTAGACTCCCCTTTTACTGCAGCTTACCTTCAACTGCCATGTCTTTCATTCAGACCTCACACAGTTTGCTGGGTGTGGAGTTGAAAGTTATAAATACGAATTATGTATAAATGTGTTTATATGTATGTATATAACTTATATATACAGTTGAAAATAGCATTGCCTCAGAATCTTAAAGGCTGTAATACGCTAGCTTTATTACTTGCACTGAAAAGTTTGATGCCATTCTAATTCTCAGTCCTTTGTATTCTTTCATCTTTGGAAGCTATTAGGATCTTCACTTTACTTCTCTTGTAAAATTTCTCAATGTTGTGCCATGGGTGGGTCTTTGCCCATTTATCGTACCAGTAACGAATAGGCCATCTGTATGTGGAGACTCTGGTCTTCCATTTCTGAGAATAGTCTCGCATTTCTAAAAATAATTTCCTCTCTTTCATTTATTCCTCTTTTCTTGCTGTCTGAGATGTCGTCACCCAGAGGTTGGACCTGCTGGATTGATCCTCAGTCTTAGATCTTTCTCTCCTTGTAGCTCTCTTTTTTTGTTTCTTTCTGGAAGGCTTTCTTTGTCATTTTCCACACACTATCAACTTATTCAGATACTCATATGCCATAAAATTTGCTCTTCTAGCCCTGGCTGGTGTGGTTCAGTGGATTGAGTGCTGGCCCGAGAACCAACAGGTCTGTGGTTCAATTTCCAGTCAGGGCACATTGCCTGACCTGGGTTGCAGGCCAAGTCCCCAGTAGGGGGCACACGAGAGGCAACCACACACTGATGTTTCTCTCCTCTTTCTCCCTCTCTTCCTCTCTCTGTAAAAATAAAAATAAAATCTTAAAAAAAAATTTGCTCTTTTAAAGTGTACAGTTCAGTGCCAGTTAGTAGACGGTGTTGTGCAAGCATCACTACTGTCTAATTTCAGAACATGTTCATTATTCCAAAAAGAACCCCCACAACTGTAAGCAGTCATTCCCTATTCTCTCTGGGGAATGGCCTGTCTGGACGTTTATATAGGTGGGATTATACAATACATGGTCACCGTGTCTGGCTTCTTTTGCTTTGCATAATGTTTTCAGGGTTCATCCATGTTGTAGCATGTACCAGTATTTCATTCATTATTGCTGAATAATATTTCATTTTATGTATATATTACATTTTATTTGTACAACCACCTGTTGACCATTTGGGTATTTCCATTTTGGGGCTACTATGACTAATGCTGCTGTGAACATTTGTGTACAAGTTTGTACAGATACATGTTCCTTTCTTTTGGATGTAGACCGAGGAGTGGAATTGCTGGGTCATTTGGTAACTCTGTATTTAACTTGTGGACCCTGCCAGACTTTTCCACCATGGTACACCATTTAACATTCCCACCAGCAGTGTCTGAGGGTTCTAATTTTTCCACATCCTAACCAACTCTCAGTTACTGGCCTTTTTTATTATACCCGTCTGAGTGGGTGCGCAGGAGTATCTCATTGTGGTTTTGATTTCCATTTCCCCGATGGCTAATAATGTCAATGGTCTTTGCACAGATAGAGAAATCTGTTGAGTTTGGGGTGTTTTCTTGACTTTATCTCCAAACTCTGTCCATCAGATGTTCACCTCGGCCATCTATATCAGAGCTCTTTCTCACTGTGTTCCTTTTTCATAAGATTCTGTCTATTTTTTATGAAGAGAGTATCTTCTACATATGGATATTTACAACTTTACATGTATTTTTTTAATTGTCAATTTGACCCTGTGTTGTCTGTATTTCCTTTAGGTTTCTTTTTCCTTTTGGGTTAGAGGTTCTCCCTGAATGTCCAGTGATCTTTGGTAGTCCATTCATATTTGAAAGTGAGGAACTGGCCCTGACTGATGTGGCTCAGTTGGTCGGGCATCATCCCACAAAGCAAAAGGTCACTGGTTCAATTCCCGGTCAAGGCACATGCCTGGGTTGCAGGTTCAGTCCCCAGTTGGGGCGCATGCAAGAGGCAACCAGATAAGGTTTTTCTCTCACATCAGTGTTTCTCTCTCTCTCTCTCTCTTTCTCCCTCCCTAACCCCCTCTCTAAAAATAAATAAATAAACAAACAAACAAAATATTTTTTTAAAGTAGATAATGGTGAGCTGATTCAGGAGTAAGAGGGGAAGAAACAGATGTCCTGCTTTTGTTGCAAGCTTAGTGGTTCCACTTGTTTATTAATTTTGTGATTTAAGTTAAAATAAAACTTAATTTTAGAGTTTCCAAAAACTATATTAAATAATACAAACAGCAAAATTCATGGTAATGTGCTGGTAATGTTAATAATATATAGTAACAGCCCTGGCTGGTGTAGCTCAGTGGATTGAGCATGGGCTGCGAACCAGGCATCGCAGGTTCGATCCCCAGTTAGGGCACATGCCTAGGTTGCAGGCCATGTCCCCCAGCAACCGCACACTGATGTTTCTCTCTCTATTTCTCCCTCCCTTCCCTCTCTAAAAAATAAAAATAAATAAAATCTTTAAAAAAAAAAAAACATCATGAGATTTCTTAAAAAAAAAATAATAATATATAGTAACAGCATCAAAGATGAAAATATCATTATTTACGCATCATGATCAAAACTCTAATGGCTCTAATGGCAGGATCGGCAAAAATTGCTGCATGGGATATCTTTTTTTTTTTTTTAACTGATTTTCTTTTCTTTTTAAAGATTTTATTTTTATTTTTAGAGGAGAAGGAAGGGAGAAACAGAGGGAGAGAAAAATCACTGTGTGGTTGCCTCTCATGGGCCCTCCAAGTGGGGACCTGGCCCGCAGCCCAGGCACGTGCCCTGAATGGGCATCAAACCAGCAACTCGTTGCTTCACAGGCCGATGCTCAATCCACTGAGCCACACCGGTCAGGGCTGCATGGGATATCTTGATGCACAACAAGTTTTTAATTTTGATGAAGTCCAATTTCCCTGTTATTCTTACATCACTGTGTTCCACTTATTTTTTAAGTTATGGACATATATTAAAAATTAGGGTAAAGAGATGGATATAGAAGCAACCCAAGTGACCATCAATAAATGAGTGGATAAAAAATGGTGGTACATGCCCTGACCCATGTGGCTGTTGTTTGGGCATCATCGCGCAAAGCAGAAGGTCCCTGGTTTGCTTCTGGGTCAGGGCACATGCCTGGGTTGCAGTCCTGCATTGGGGCATGCACGGGAAGCAACCCATCGATGTTTCCCTCACACTGATGTTTTTGTCCCTAGCTCTCTCCCTCCCTTCCCCTCTCTCTAAAAAATAAGATTTATTTTTTTAATGTTGTGATATAATATGGATCTATAATGAAATATTACTCAGCCATCAACAAGAATGAAATCTTAGTGGTGGTGACAGCATGGATGGAGCTAGTGGGTATTAAACTAAGTGAAATAAGTCAGTCAGAGGAAGACAGATATCAGTTGATTTCACCTATTTGTGGAATCTAAATAATAAGATAAATAAAATAGAGAGTCACAGATACAGAAAACAAAAACTGATGGTTGCCAGTTGGGTTGGGAAGCCGCATGAAGAAGGTAAAGGGATTAAGCAGTGCAAATGGGTAGTTACAAAATTGTCACGGGGATGTGAAGTCAGCACAGGAAATACAGTCAGTAATATTATAATAACTATGTATGGTGCCAGGTGGGTATTTGAAATACTGAAGGGATCACTTTGCAAAGTACTAATACATGATTGTCTCACCACTATGCTATACACCTGAAACTAATACAAAATAATAATGAATGTAAACTGTAATTAAAAAATTTTAGGAGTTCTATATATATTCTGAATATTATTTATCTCTATCAGATACACGATTTTGCAAATATTTGCTCCCATTCTGTGGGTTGCCTTTTTCTCTATGGATAGTTTCTTTTGATGCACAAGATTTAAAAATATTTGTAAGTCTTGTCTATTTTTTCTTTGTTCCCTATGCTTTTGTTGTCACATCCAAGAAACCATTGCCAAATCCAATGTCATGAAGCATCTGTCCTATGTTTTCTCCTAATACTTTTATTGCTTTAGGCCTTATACTTAGGTTCTTGATCCATTTTGAGTTAAGTTTAGTATATGGTGTTAGGTAAGGGGCCAGCTTCAGTCTTCTGCATGTGGATATCATGGTTTCCCAACACCATGTGTTGGAAAAACCTGCCCTCTCCCCATTGGGTGGTCTTGACACAGTCATTTGGCCGAATGTGTGAGGGCTTTTTTCTGGGCTCTTTATACCATTGATCTATGTGTCTTTATGCCAGTACCACACTGTATTGATTACTGTAATTTTGTAGTAAGTTTTCAAATTAGGAAGTACAAATTCTACACCTTTGGGTTTTTTTTTTTCGAGATTGTTTTGGCTATTCGAGGTCCCTTGAGATTCCATATGAATTTTAAGAATGAGTTTTTTTATTTCTGCAAAAAAATCATTGGGATTTTGATAGGAATGACATTGTCTTCCAATCCATCAACACGGTTTCCATTTATTATGTCTTCTTTAATTTCTTCCTTTTTTTAGCCTCATCCAGGGTCATGATTATTGATGTTAGAGAGGGGCAAAGGAGGGGGAGAGAGAGAAACATCAGTCAGCTGCCCCTCACATGTACTCCAGCTGGCGACCAAACCTGCAACCTAGGCGTGTGCCCAGATCGGGAATCACACCCATGACCTTTTGGTGTACGGGAAAATGCTCCAACTAACTGAGCCACACCAGCCACGGCTTATTTAATTTCCTTTAGTAGTATTTTCTAGTTTTCATTGTACAAGACTTTGGCCTCCTTGGTTAATTCCTAAATATTTTATTCCTTTCGATACTATTGTAAATGAAATTGTTTTGTAATTGTTAGTATATTGAAATGCACATGACTTTTGTGGGTGACTTTATACCTTGCTACTTTGCTGAATTCATTCTAACTGTGTGTGTGTGTGTGTGTATGTGTGTAAACTAGGGTTTTCTACATATATATAATAAGATCTTATCATTTTCAAACCAAATAATTTTTCTTCTTCCTTTTCTAATGTAGATGTCTTTTATTTCTGTTTTTTTGCTTAATTGCTGTAGCTAGAACTTCCAGTAGCTAGAACTTTGTGTTTGAATAGAAGTGGTGAAAGCAGGCATCCTTGCCTTGTGTCCAATCCTAGAGAAAACACTTCCAGTCTTTCACATTCAGTATGATGTTCACTGTGAGCTTTTCATTTATGCTTTTATTATGTTGAGGTAGTTTCCTTCTATTCCTAGTTTGTTGTATGTTTTC
>PVIA01007099.1:15970-47922 GCA_004024845.1 Tonatia bakeri | reverse complement strand
CTTACTAGCTACAGACCTATTCAGATGTTCTGTTTCTTTGTGATTTTGTTTTGGTAGGTTTTGTGTTTCTAGGAATTTCTCCATTTCATCTGAAGTTATCCAGTGTATTGGCATATATTTCTGTAGAACCGGTAGTAATATACTGACTTTCGTTTCTGATTGTAGTAATTTGGATCTTATCTGTTTTTCTTGGTCTAGCTCCTAAAGGTTTGTCAATTTTGTTGATCATTTTGGAGAAACAGCTTTTGGCTGCATTGACTTTTTCCTATTTTCTATTTCATTTATCTCTGCTCAGTTTTTATTATTTATTATCCCTTCTTTAGCTTTGGATTTCTCTTTTTATAGTTCTTGAGTTGTAGGGATAGGTTGTCGATCTGAGATCTTCCTTGTTCTTTAATGTAAGCCTTTATAGCCGTAAGTTGACCCCTTAGCCACACTTTCGCTGTGTCCCATAGATTCAGTATATTTCCCTTTCGATTTCTTCTTTGATTCATTGGTTGTTTAAAAGTGTGGCTTAATTTCCACAATTCTGTGAATTTTCCAGTTTTCCTTTTGTTACTGATTTGTAACTTCATCCCACTGTAGTCAGAGACGGTACTTTGTTATCTTTTTAAAAATCTATTGAGACTTAATTTGCGGCCTAGCATACGGTCTGCCCTGGGAAATGTCCCGTGCACACTTGAGAAGAATGTCTGTTCTGTTGTCACTGGGTAGAGGGTTCTGTGTGTGTCTAGGTATCTTCTGTGCATATGTAATTAGATCTAGTGGCTCTGCTGTGCTGCTTCAGGTCCTCTCTTCCCTCACTTATCTTCCATCTAGTTGTTCTGTCCATTATTGTGAGCAGGGTATTGAAGTCTCTATTATTACAGAACTGTTTCTCCCTTCAGTCTGTCTGTTTTCGCTTCATACATTTGGAAAGCCTGTCATTAGGTGCATGTGTTTGTAATTCTTTTATTTTCTTGCTGTATTGAATGCATCTTTGATTCTTACCTCTGTGTTCCAATGGGGTAGAGATTTTTTCATGGCTTCAAAGTTTTGGTGGGGTTTGTTTTCTGATATGTAGGTGTTTAATCCATCTGAAGTTTGTATTTGTGATTTCATATTTTTCATATGGAAAGCCAGCTGTCACAACACTAGTTATTGAAGTCTCCGCCTTCCTCACTGATTAGTAATACTGGTCGGTCACAGCCTCTGCCAAGTTTCCACATGTGCAGGGGTGTGTTTCTGGGCTCCATTCTGTTCGGCTGCTCTTTGTTCTTTTCTGTGTTAGTGCAACTTCAGTTACCATAGCTTCGGAACTTGATTTGGTATCTAGTAAGGCGAATCCTCCTTCCTTATTCTTTTTGTCCAAAAAAGAAAATTTAACTTACATCTTCACTCTTCCGAGACTAATTTTAGAATTAGTGTATCAAGTTACCCAGAAAAGTTTTGCCGGGGCATTTATAGATTAATTTGGGAAGAACTGATACCTGTGAAATATCGAGTCTTTTTACCTGTGGATAAAGTTTACCTGTTGATTTGGCCAAAAAGTTTGTTTGGCCATAACTGTAAGATAGTTCTAGTAGTGCTTAGTTGTCTTGAACTTCATTTGAAACAATTTTGTTAGATTGTACTATGACAGCGGTTATATCAGTGTGCATTTGAAGAAAACTTATCAAACTTGATGAATTTTTATGTAGCTATTTTAATATTAAAGATGGAAGAAAATATGCAACATTTTCACTATATTATTCTTTATTATTTCAAGAAAGGTAAAAACACAACTGAAACATAAAAAAGATTTGTGCAGTGTATGGAGAAGGTGTGACTGATCGAGCGTGTCAAAAGTGGTTTACAAAGTTTTGTGCCGGAGTTTTCTTGCTGGACGATGATGCCCCGAGGTCAGGTAGACTAGTTGACGTTGATACCAGTCAAATCGAGACAATGAGAACAACCAGCATTATACCACATGGGCTATAGCCAACATACTCAAAATATCGAACTCAATAAAGTTATTGGTGAAAATAAAAAATGGGTCTTTTATGGGAAAAAAACATACAAACTTTTTGGTCAACCCAGTATTCAGATATCTTTCTATTTTTTAAAGTGTATTTTATTGCTTATGCTATTCCAGTCGTCCCATTTCTCCTCTCCTTTGCCTCCTCCGCCCTGCACCCTCCTCTCACCAGTGCCCCCCTTAGTTCATGTCCATGGGTTGTACATGTAAGTTCTTTGGTTTCTCCATTCCCTATACTATTTTTAACCTCTGTCTGTTTTGTACTTACCAGTTTTGCTCTTACTCCCTCTACCTTTCCCCCACTCTCCCTCCTACCTCTCCCCACTGCTAACCCTCCATGTGATCTCCATTACTTTGATTCTGTTCCTATTGTAGTTGTTTGCTTAGTTTTTGTTTTTTAGGTTCAGTTGTTGATAGTTGTGAGTTGGTTGTCATTTTACTGTTCATAGTTTTTACCATCTTTTTCTTAGATAAGCCTCTAAAATTTCATATAAAAGGGGTTGGTGATGATGAACTCCTTCAACTTGACCTTATCAGGGAAGGACTTTATCTGCCCTTCCATTCTAAATGAAAGCTTTGCTGGATAGAACAATCTTGGATGTAGGTCTTTGCCTTTCATTACTTCAAATATTTCTTTCCAGCCCCTTCTTGCCTGCAAGGTTTCTTTTGAGAAATCAGCTGACAGTCCAATGGGAACTCCTTTGTAGGGAACTGTCTTTTTCTCTTGCTGCTTTGAAGATTCTCTCCTTTTTATGTTTCAGTTGTGTTTTTACCT
This sequence comes from Tonatia bakeri, assembly GCA_004024845.1. NCBI lineage: Eukaryota > Metazoa > Chordata > Mammalia > Chiroptera > Phyllostomidae > Tonatia > Tonatia bakeri. Next base: position 45,151 of record PVIA01007099.1, on the reverse strand, counting down.
TTCTTAAAATAATAAAGAATAATATAGTGAAAATGTTGCATATGCTACATAAAATCTTTAATCTTGGGTAATGTAATTATGATGTGTCTTGGTGTGTTTTCCTCAATCCAGTTTCTTTGGGACTTTCTGAGCTTTCTGGACTTGCATGTCTAGTTCCTTTGCCAGATTGGGGAAGTTCTTCATTATGTTTTTAGATATTTCAATTTCTTGCTCTTCCTCTTCTCCTTTTGGCACTGCTATGATTCAGATGTTAGAACGTTAAATGTTGTCCTGAGGTTCCTAAGCCTCTCCTCATTTTTCGGAACTCTTGTTTCTTCATTCTGTTCTGGGTGAATGTTTACTTCTTCCTTCTGCTCCAGTTGTTGATTTGAGTCCCGGTTTCCTTCCAGTCACTGTTGGTTCCATGTATGTTTTTATTTCACTTTGCATAGCTGTCACTTTTTCCTCTATTTTGTGATCATACGCAACCATTTCTGTGAGCATCCTGATTACCAGTGTGTCCAAACAGGTTGCCTGTCTCCTCATTGCTTAGTTCTTTTTCTGGAGTTTCAATCTGTTTTTTTTCACTTGGGCCATATTTCTTTGTCTGGGTGCACCCATTAACGTTGTAAGGAGCGGAGCCTTAGGCGTTCGCCAGCGTGGGGCGCCCACATTGCTGGGGTGGTGCTGCATGTGGGTCAGAGAGGAGACGGTGCTGCTGCTTGCCTCTTGCCCTGCTGTCGGTCACTTCCCTCGCTTCCCTCAAGTGGGCTGTGCCCTTTCAGGTGCTGACTCCCCGGTGGGTGGGTTTGTGCATGCTCTAGGATCCTATGGGTCTCTCCAACGAACTCTTCTGTGAGGCTGGGAGTTTGTCCCACCGCCACAACCCCCACAGACTTCTACAGGCGGAGGTTTTAAGGCTTTATTTCCCAGAGCTGGAACCCTGGGTTGGATGGTCTGTCTCACTCCCTAGTTTTTCCTCCCAGTTTATCCGCACATGAATGTGGGACCGCCTGGTCGGCCCGCAGCCGCCTCGCCCACCCGCTCCACCAGCCACCACCTTGCCACATATCCTCTGCACCCTGGCTTCCCAACTCCACCCCCCGACACACACACACCAGTCTGGATGAATGTTTCGTATTTAGCTCCTTAGTTGTTGGACGTCCATACAGTTCGATTTCTGGCAGCTCCGGCTGTTTTTTTGTTTTAAATTGGTGGTTGTCCTTCCCTTGGTTGTACAGGAAGCAAAGTGTGTCTGCCTGCTCCTCCGCCTGGGCCAGAAGCGCTCTATGTTTGTTTGATTAGTTTTTCTATGAAGATGTCACCTGTTTTTATTAGACTTATTCCTTGTTACTTACTAGATTTTGATAGTAAAATCAATCATTTTTAATATTTATACATCCCAGTTATTGCTGGTAGGTAGAAATGATGTTTGATCCATGTACATGGATGTAGTGTCCACCAACCTTGTATAATTCTCAGTTCTCTTGGGGTCGCATCATAAATGATCACAGTGTTTGTTAAAATGGCAATTTTTGTATTTCTCTATATTGTGTCTCATGTATAGCTTGTCTAACTGTAGGAGCTTAAGAACTTTGTGGAATAGTATGGAGAATGTAGCATCCCTCCCCTCGTCCTGACCTTCATTCACTGAACAGGTACTGAGTACCTACCTTGTGTCAGGCACTGTTCTAGCTTCTGAGGCTTAGCAGTGAACAAAATTAAGTACTGCCCTCATGGGGCTCACAGGAGTGAGGCGGTGTTGCTGTCCCATACAGGGGAGTCAGGAAAGGCCGCCCCGATGAGGTGACCTTGGAGCAGAAATCTGAGGGGAGAGAGGTCTTAGGAATCTGGAGATGAGAGGCAGTGGCAGGGATAGAGAACTCCTGCGGCAGGCAAGTGTTTGACAAGTTCAGGCCCAAGGAAGACGGCCGGTGTGGCTGCAGCAGTGAGCGAGAGAGAGGCAGCAGAGCACCCCGGGTCAGAGCGCCTCAGAGGTGTTCCCAAAGCCTTGACTGTTTCTTACTCCCAGAAGAGTTCTGAGTGGTGCAACTTTTTCAAAAGGATTAATCTGTTTTCTCTATTCAAAAGAGAGCAGGGACAGGGGGAGAGGCACAGGTGGATGCTGGGAGGTGGGTTAGGAGGATATAACCATCGTCTGGGTCAGAGAAGATGGCGGCAGCCATGGAGCATTTAAGGGAGGCATCAGACTGGATGTGTCTGGAAGGCAGAGCAGGATTTCCTAGTGGGTTGGATAAGGAAGAAGAGTGAAGGGACAAATACATGGTGACAGAGGGAGACTAGACTTTGGGTGTGGTGAGTACACAGTGCAGTACACAGATGATGTGTTACAGAATTGTCCATGTGAAACTTTCATGGTATTATTTACCAGTATCACCCCAGGAAGTTTAATTTTTTAAAAAAGAGTGAAAGGGCCCTGGCCGGTATGGCTCAGTGGGTTGAGTGCGGGCCTGCAAACCAAAGGGTCGCCGGTTGGATTCCCAGTCAGGGCACATGCCTGGGGCTTGCAAGAGGCAATCACATACTGATGCTTCTCTCCCTCTTTCTCCCTCCTTTCCCCTCTCTAAAAATAAATAAAATCTTTAAAAAAAGAGTGAAAGCAATCAAAAATGGTTTGATATCTGAATGATGAAAAGGATGGCGCTGCCACCAAGGTGGGGAAGACTAGTGTAGATGGATGTCAGGAGAAAAGTCAGGAGTCGCGTTTTGAACCTGTGTGGAAGGAAAGAATATTTTAAAGTTGGTGGGTAGATGGTTCCATGTTACGTCTCTGGTAGATCAATTTTGTTAAGTGAGTGAATCAAATATTCTCTGACCTTACTGTTTGTTTTTGGAATGCCTTACCTGTTAGCTGCTCAGATATGTTAAGGTCTTCCACTGTCATGGTAGGTTTGTCAGTTGCTCCTTACAATCTGCCACTTTTTGTAGACACGGTATTTGGCCTTTTGTGTCTAGCTCCTTTCCCTTCGCATCATGTTTTCAGGGTTCATCCATGTCGTGGCATGTATCAGAACTTCAGCCCTGGCCAGCGTGGCTCAGTTGGTTGGAGTGTGGTCCCGTAACCAAAAGGTTGCCACTGTTATTCCCAGTCAGGACACATGCCTGGCTAAGTCCCCAGTAGGGGGTGCATGAAAGGCAACCACACACTGATGTTTCTGTCCCTCTCTTCCACCCTTTCCCTCTAAAAATAAATGAATAAAATCTTTTAAAAAGGAAACTATTGCCAAATCCAAGGTTATGAAGATTTTCTCCTTTTTATTTTAGTCTATGAGTTTTATAGTTTTAGCTTTTACATTTAGGTATTTGATCCTTTCTGTGGCGTAGGGTAAGGGTCTAACTTCATTCTTTTGCATGTGGAGATAAGTTTCCCCAGCACCACTTGTTGAAGAGACTGTCCTTTCCCCATTCACACTCATTCGTTATTTTTTAAATAATTTTTTATTTTTTATTACAGTTGACATGCGATATTATATTTCAGGTGTACAGCATAGTGACTAGACATTTAAAGGACTTTTTACGGCTGGGTCGCAGTGCACTGCACGTATGCACCGCTTCTTTATCCACTCACCTGTTGACAGACGCCGGCTGCTTCCGTGTCTGGGCTGTGGTGATGACTTAGTGCATCAGATTTCTTAGTATGAATTCCCAGAAGTGGAATTGCTGGGTACTTCTTTGTCTCTTGTTATATAACCTTTGTTTTTAAGTCTATTTTGTCAGGTATAAGTGTTGTACCCCAGCTTTTTTTTTTTCCGTTTCCATTTTCATGAGATGTATTTTTCTGTACTTTTATTTTCAGTCTGTTTGTGTCTTTCTGAGTCTCTCATAAACAGCATGTGTAAGGGTTTTGTTTTGTTATCCATTCAGCCACCTTGTGTCTTTGGACTGGAGCATTTAATCCCTTTGCACTTAAAGTGATCGTTTGTAATTATGGCCTTCCATTTTATTATTCACATTTTTTTTTCTTCTCAAGTCCTTTTAACATTTCTTATAATACTGTTAGGTAGTGAACTCATTTAGTTTTTTCTTGTCTGGGAAGCTCTTTCTCCCCACTGAAATGCTAAATGATAGCTTTGCTAGGTAATCTTGGATGTAGGTCCTTGCTTTTCACCACTTAGAATATTTCGTGCCAGTCCCCCCTGGCCTGCGAAGTTTCTGTTGAGAAATCTGCTAAAAGTCTTATGGGAGCTCCCTGGTCAGTAATTAACTGCTTTTCTCTTGCTGCTTTTAAAGTCCTCGCTTTGTATGTAACCTTTGGCATTTCAGAGATAATGTATCTTGATGTGGGCCTCTTTGAGTTCACCTTTTTTGGGACTCTCTCTGCTTCCTGAGCTTTTTCCTTCCCTTACTCAATTTCCTTAGCCAGGTTAGGGAAGTTTTCTGTCATTATTACTTCAAATAGGTTTTCAGTTCCTTGCTCTCTTGCTTCTCCTTCTAGTATCACTGTCCCTGTAATGCAAATGTTGTTATGCCTGATGTCCCAGAGGCTCCTTACACTATCCTCATGCTTCTGAATTCCTTCTTCTTTTTGCTGCTTTGTTGGGTGTTCTGTGCTTCCTTGTCTTCCAAGTCGCTGAATTGATCCTCTGCCTCATCTGCTCCACTGTTCACTCCCTGTCGTGTATTCATTTCAATTAATGTACCTTCATTTCTAACTTTTTTAAATGGCTTCTTTGACCTTTTTTATGCTGTTCAAGTTCTCACTAAGTTCCTTGAGCATCCTTATAACCATTGTTTTGAACTCGGTGTCTGGTAGTTTGCTTGCCTTCATTTCACTGAGTTCTTTTTCTGGCGATTTCTCCTGTTCTTTCATTTGGGGCATGTTTGTCTCTGCATTCTGGCTGCCTCCCTGTTTATTTGGGTAGAGCTGCCATGTGTCCTGTAGAATGGTCTTCCATAATAGATACCCTGTGGGGACTCCCTGGTCACCTGAGCCAGTTGCTCCAAGTATGTCCCTTGTATGAGTTTTGTGTGTCCTATTGTAGTTGAGACTTGATTGCTCTTGGTATACCAGTGGGAGGGACTGACCCTCAGGTGGATTTGTTGTAAGGACTGGTCACAGAGGCTAGCTTACTGAGCAGGATTTGCTTCAGGCAGGGCTCTGGTACCTGCCAAACATGTCCTTTGAGTGTGTCGTTTGTGGAGGTGGGTGGTGGTCTGGCGTGGTCTGAAGCTGGCCACCAGGTGTGTTGGCTCTGGGGCCTCTTGGGAGGTGTAGGCTAAGGTCAGCCGCTGCCTGCGGCCTCCTCAGGGCCATCTGGTGTGAGTTACTCAGTGATCACAGATGGTTGCCACTTGTGCTGAGCTGGGAGCTGCCTGGGAGAGACTCAGCTGTGAACCAAGACCAGTTGCCACTAATGCCAGGCCTGTGGGCACTTAACAAGAGGCATGGGTCATGCTGAGGCCAGATGCTGCGTGTTTGTGGTTTGGGAACCTTCGAGAAATTTTACAAGAGTCCAAAGCATGAGTCAAGACAGGCTGTTTTTATGGAAAAGCCACTGGAAGCAGCTTGGTGAGTCCACAAGTTGAGGGAGGCTGGTCTCGGGGAATCACCAGGGCAGAGGGAACAGTACTAGGAAGGCTGATGGACACTCAGATGTGGTACCAGCCTGCACCTGCCGCGGGAGGACTCAGCAGAGGGACAATGGCTTCTGCCAGCATTTCTGTCCAGGGGAGAGCTGCCCTTCAGCCTCACCCTGAAGCCAGATGACTCAGTTCGCCCTCTTCGTCCCTGGTGCCTTTCGAGTCGCTGCCCCATGCTGGAGCTCAGAGCGAGTGAGTTGGTCAGCAAGTCCTTTAAGAGGCATTGCCTGGGACTCTAGAAGTCCTGTCTCACTCAGCCACAACTGCCACTGGTTTCTCCAGCCAGAAGTCATGGGGACTTACCTTCCTGGCACTGGAACCCTGACCTGGTGTGGGGGCCCTCGCTCCTCAGGCAGCATCTCTGCCTCTCCTGCCAGACCTGACGTGGCTCCGGGCAGCTCTAAATGGTGGTGGTTCTGTAGTTCCATTGTAATCTTGAAGTGGTTGTGGGAGGAGGCAGGTGTAGTGTTTACCTACTCTGCCGTCTTGACCAGGAGACTTCATACTCATTTTTTTTTTTTGTAAACCTTTGTGTCCACGTGTGTTGTTTCAAAGATTCTATTTATTTTTTAGAGAGTGAGGCGGGAGAAAGAAAGGGAAACATTGATCAGCTGCCTCTTGCGCACCCCCAACCAGGGACCTGGGTGTAGCCCAGGCGTGTGCCCCGACTGGGAGCCGACTTTGGGTTCGCAGGCCACACGCATTCCTGAGGGACAGTTTCTCCGGGGGTAGAATTCTCAGTTAATACATTTTTCTCGGTACCATACTCAGTTTTCATCCATAATCTTTCTTTTCTCTTTGGCTGCTTTTTAAGAATTTATCTTGTCTTGGGTTTTACTGTACATACGTGTGAGTTTGCTTGGGATTCACTTCACTTCCTGACTCTGAGGACCGGTGTCAGCCATTTCCGGCAGGTTCTAAATCATGGTCTTCTTTAATAAGTTTCTTCCACTCTCTCTCGTCTTCTTTTAGAATGCTGATAGAGTCTCCCTCTCCTTTCCATGCCCCTCAGTCACTTCCTTTTTGATGTTTTCTCTTCAGTACATTTAGCTTCCAAGTACAGTCCTTCGGTTAGGGATTCTCAGGGGAGACTTTCCCTCTTGTTCCCTCTCTGCTTTAGACCAAGTCGGGGCACGTCCCCACTGCCTGGGGCTGGGGGTGGGGGCACTCGTTTTAGTCCCAGCAGCTTAGCTGTTCGTTTCAGAAGACGTTTTGTTGGTCGAGCAGTGTAAGTGTTCTGCCCTCCGTCTGCCGTGGCCTTCGCAGTTCTCAGCAGGCTCTATTCTTGTGCTGCTTCCAGCCTGGCCCCCGTGTCTGGGGCAGCCTCGTTCCCTCTCGCACCCGTCCCAGAGCTCACGCTTTGTCTCCCACCATTGTCTCCGTCTGTTTGGACCACCTCCATGTCTACCTCGGACGACCGTTTTCACATGTTCACAACAAAGTGTCACACTTTCCGGCTGTTCCTTGGTGACAGTTTTCTGGTGAATGTTCATTTGCCGTTTGCTGTTCCTGTAATACTTCTGTTTACCTCCTTTTTAATTACTAATTTCTTAATGAGCTCTTGTCAGTAGATCGTCGTGAGTGGGGCCAAGACAGTGTCCCTTTTTCCTTGTCTTCCCCCCAGGCAGCCGGAGGACTGCTTACCTTGCAGACCTCTCCCCGCTGTGCCCACAGTCCTTGGTGCTGAGCTGGCTCAGTAAAGCCCTGCTGGTCCTCCCCACTTTTCATGTGAAATAAGAGATTGTCGGCCTCTCCCCTCAGGTGTGCTGCTTTGGAGGACGCAAAACTGCCACCTTTATCTGAGACTTCCATCATCAAAACCCACCCCCTAGACGCCCACGCATGTGACTGCCACCGCACACAGCCATTCTCCCGCCGCGCTCCGGGTCTGCAGAGACGTCTGCCCGTCCCGTCCTCCTTGCTCCTCTGCTTTCCCGGGGCTTCCGAGGGGTGCAGGTGGTAGTACTTCTTCATGCCGCCACTTTAACACTAAAGGCCCGCTGAAAAATCAGCCTGTATTCCTGGCTGTAGAGTTCATGGTTAACTCTTCCGTTGGATTCCGTTTGCTCGTGTCTTATTTAAGATTCATACATTTATGTTCATAATGCAAGTGGTTTAGTCTTGCCATGCCGTCTGCTGTCAGGGCTCCTGAAATTAGTCGTGTCATTTTCTGTCTTTGTTTACACTCTTTAGACGCCTTGGAATATAAGACAAGGATTATCTGTTCCTCGGTGGTTTTGTGAAACTACACAGGCCTCTTTCCTTTTTCCAGGAAATTTTTTAACTTCTGCTTCAGCTTTTAAAAACAGTTACTGGTCTAATCAGAGTTTGTTTCTTCTTGAGTCTATGATAGTCATTTACATTTTTCTGGAAAATGTTTTCACTTAAGTTGATTTCAGATTTATTGCCATAAGTTATCCTTAGGAGCTAGAGAATGGAGTTCACATTATGTATCTTGTTTGCATTCTCACAACGAGAATGGATTAATAGGTAAAACAAAGACCAACGGCCATACAGCTGATGGGCGTCCTGGGGTGGGAAGGTCGGAGCTGTGACCCTGACGACGCTGCCTCCACCCCCACAGACCCCGAGCTCTGCTCAGTCAGTCTCACTCCACCTTCTCTGTCTCAGTCTTAGGAAAAGTCCTCAGTGCTGTGGGCAGTGCCCAGCTACTGATGTCCCAGAAATTCCAGCAGTTCCGGGGCCTCTGTGAGCAAAACTTGGTGAGTGCGATGCTTCTCTCCCCCAGCCTTTGGCAGCCTGCCCGATCTCCCCAGCTGGATGAGCCCCTCTGGGACCTCCTGTAACCTAGAGAAGGGGCCGCAATCTCATGGCATTGGAAAGATGATGACAGCGTGTGTCAGCGGCTAGCGCAAGAAGGGGCCAGAACGGTCCTTTCAGATCACTAATAAAGTCCAAGCTCAGTTAGCACTGGCTTATTTGTGTCAAACATGTTCTGTGTCTAAGGAGACAGGAAAGGTAAGATTTAAAAATACCACCACTAGGCTTGGTGGGCTTCCCCCTCCCTCACCCCTGCTCGCTGGGAGCATGGAAGCCTCTCTTCGGGCAGCAGGGGGTTCGGGGGGCTGTACCCTAGGGGTGGAGGACAGTGGCAGAGTGTTTGTCTCCAGGACCTGCAGGGGCTCGAGGTTGGCTAGGCAGTCATGCTGAGGAGCATGTCAGAGAACAGAATGATGGGAAGGAAACCACATAGGTTCTGTAATCATACCCACCCAGGGTGGATCCTGGCCCCTCCCCACCTCACTGAGACCTTGGCCAGAAACTTCTGTTTCCGCCCTGTAAAATAAGAATAGTTGTCAACCTGGCATGCATTGGGGACACGAGGGCCCTCCTCACAGTAGCCCTACCGTGGTGGCAAAGGCCTAGGTCCCCCCATGTATGTGCAGGGCCTGTCGCTTTCTCCCAGAGTGCTCTGCCATCAGGGCTGGCAGTGACCAGGAACTAGCTTCATTCACTCATGCAGAGGCCTGGGCACAGGGGAGCAAGACTACACCTCAGGAGACCCCAGCCCTGGCTGGCAGGGCCAGAAGACCACACTTCGGGTGGGTGCAGGATAAGCCCCTGCCTTGCCTGCCCCACTGATAACGCTCTGCCCCACAGAACCCTGACGCCAACCCACACCCAACAGCCCAGGACCTGGCAGGGTTCTGGGACCTGCTGCAGCTGTCCATCGAGGACATCAGCATGAAGTTCGATGAACTCTACCACCTCAAGGCCAACAGCTGGCAGCTGGTGGAGACCCCCGAGAAGAGGAAGGTGAGCATGGAGCAGTGCGGAGGGGAAGTCCAGGGACAAATTCCTGGTCGGCACTAACGCTGCCACATCGGTCAGTGCTGCTTGGCTCCCTTCTCCGTGTGTCGTCTTTGAGCTGGGGGCTCACGTCCATCCATGCTCGGGGTCCACGCTCAGCACTCGTCCAGCATGCCCCTCGCGCTGCAGCTGAGGCTGCCCCCGAAGCATGCATCCTGCCCTGCATGTTCAGAAAAGGGGGCTCCTGGGACACGTGCCCGCAGCCTTGAGCACTAACGTAGATATGGCTGTTGGAACTCCGGAGGCAGAAAAATGGCCCTCCTCTTGGGGCCACACTGCCAGGAGAATACGGGGGCCAGCCTCTCCCCTGAGGCCCAGGCTTCTTTCTGTGACACAGTGGCCCCAGGGTTCCTGGACTGAGGGCCTTGTGAGTTCCAATCCCCTAGAATAGTGTGGAGCTAGGGGCCTGGGGTCAGACCCGTCTAGGGGCATATGACTTGGGCTCATTCCTGCCTGAGTCTCGGGCTCCCAGCAGTTCAGCGCGGGGAGGGGGGGAGGGGCGGGGCCTGTCTGTCCCTTACTGCTGGAACATTCTAGAATCCTAAGCTTGCTTTCTGCGCCTGTGCTTTGTGCTGTTCCCACTGTCATCGCTTCTTGTGGCTTCCTGATTCCAAACGTGTTTGCTTGTGCCCGACGCGGGGAGGTTGGGGTGGAGACTCCAGCCGCCGGCATACAGTGGGTGGCAGTGCCACACCAAAGGTGGCACCTTTATTTTATTTTTCTTTCCTCCTCACTGTCTCACTGAAGGAAGAAAAGAAACCACCCCCTCCGGTCCCAAAGAAGCCAGCCAAGTCTAAGCCGGCAGTGAGCCGTGACAAGGCCTCCGACGCCGGGGACAAGCAGCGGCAGGAGGCCCGCAAGAGACTCCTGGCGGCCAAGCGGGCTGCTTCCGTGAGGCAGAACTCGGCCACGGAGAGCGCGGACAGCATCGAGATTTATGTGCCCGAGGCCCAGACCCGGCTCTGAGACCAGGAAGCAAACGATTTTAAGTCATTTTTAAAAACCACACAAACTAAATGCAAATGGAACAAAAATTTTCTCAGCCTTTAGTATGGTTAACCTGTCCAGAGACCCTGAGCCAACCTGCAAATTGACGCATTACAAGGGCTCACAATTTGGCTTTTTTGGGTCCCTCCCAGCTTTAGGTTATGAAGACTTCACACAAAAAAAGTCAACAAAAACAAAACTATAAAATGTTTTTTTCCTCTTGCTGGCCGAGGTGGACTAGATGGATGGACTTCAGCAACTCCCCGGCCCAGCCTCCAGACGGCAGTCTTTTTACGTGTTCTGTCCAACGAGAACTCAAAGAGCTTGTTTACAAGAGACGACAGCCCGAGGGAAGCCTTGGGCACCTGCCATGTCCTCCCTTCTTTTCCCAGCAACCCCCACTCTGACCTCAGAGTTTTCATTCTTCCGTTTCTGTTTTCCCTTCAGAGCTCACACAGGGGTCACCATCCCAGCTGGCGGCTTCCCGGGTCCCAGCCCTCTCCGGGGCTGCGAGCCCAGAGGACAGAGATGGACGAGTGTTCCCTCCCCGCCGAGTGCTCACACCCCGTCACACGCGTGCACACACACACACAGGTGCAGGTTCCTCTCAGCAGAGGCGGCCCTCGGCGGGGTGGGGTGGGCGACACGCTGCCCTGAGATGGGGAGGGTTTAAGTCTTGGGCTGGGGGGATGGGATAGAAGCCACAGTGTCACACTCCGGAGTCCCGCCCTTTTCTTCTCTCCAGCCCCTTCTTCCTTCAGCAAAACGTGACTCAGAGTGACTCGCAGGGGACACTTGAGAGAGGGACCCCACTCGTCTGTCCCCGCCGAGTCTGTGTGCAGTGCCCAGGGCGGGCAGCTGTGTCTGTACGTATGTGTACATATGCACATAGACCTTAGAGTGTATATTCAACAGATGCCCTCCGCTCACCCATGCCCGCCAGCGCCGCCGCTGGCTCTCGGGGCACCTGGCAGGAGGCGGGTGTGTGAATAGCATATATTTTTACATGTACTATATCTAGGTGTGTGTACAAGTGTGTGTAAAAATATATACCTTGTGTGTAAGCAGCCCCTCCCCCCCCTCTTTTTTTTGGTCTCCCACCTGCCCAGCCTCTGAGTTTCCTGTTCTTTTTTTTTTTTTTACCCCAACCTCCCTTCTCTCCCCCCTGCGCCAGCCCCACTCCCAGGGTGTCGGGAGCCGGGAGCTGTGATGGCCCGGGCAGCGGGAGGGGAGGCCGGGCCTGCAGCAAGCTCAGTGCGGAGCGCTGCTCCTGCTGCGTGCAGACTGCTGGGCTGGGGACGTCCTCACGTCCCGCACGTGCTGCGGGGCCCCGGGTGAACCGAGGGCCTGCTCTGGGGCCCTATTCCAGCTTGGCCGCCGTCTGTGACCTTGGGCAAGTCACTCGACCTCTGTGTGCCTCAACTTCCTCCTCTGTAAAACGGGGACAGTCCCTGCCCCTCCCTACCTCACAGGCATGTTGTGAGAATAAATGAGGTAATGTGTATAAGGGCTCCTGGTGTTTACTGCAGTGGGGTGGGGCGGGGCGGGCGGACTCGCGCACAGACCGGATTCTACTCTGCCACTGGCCAGCTCCACGATCCTGCGTGAGAAAACGGAACTCGCGGTTCCCTCACCCGAGCGTGTGCCGAGCTGGCTCCTGGCGGGGGGCGTGTGAGCTGTGTGAGGGCAGCCCATCTTGGCTCCGTACATTGTTAATCATGTCTCAGAGGAAGCTGGTAAGGTAGATGTACGCAGACCCAGGTCAGCGCTTGTCCCAGGACGGGGTGCTCGGTACCCGCACATGGCACACTGTCCCCCAGGGCCATGAGAACCACCCGAAGGGCTGTGGATCCGACAGCAGGGAAGGCTGGGGGTCCCCAAGCCTTGTGGAGTCCCCATGGATTAGGGACCTAAATTTAAGAGCTAAAACTAAAACTCTTAGAATAAAACAGGTGTAAATTTTCATTGGATGAGGCAAAAGCAGAAGAAACCAAAGAAAAATAAACCTCAAAGTTAAAAACACTTGGGTTTCTTGAAACTACCAAGAAAATGAAAGGATAACCCACAGAGCAGGAGAAAATATTTGCAAGTCATGTGTCTGGTAAAGATGTAAACACACAAAACTACATGTTAGCATATATGTTATATGCTAGAACATATAAAAGCACCTTTGCAACCCAATAACAAAAAATGGGCAATATATTTAAATTATCTTTTCTTTGCAACCCAATAACAAAAAAAAACATTAAAAAATGGGCAATATATTTAAATTATCTTTTCTCCAAAGAAGGTCAGTTCCAAAAAGCATGTGAGAAGTTCAGCATAACTAGTCACTAGGGAAAATGTTCATCAAAACCGCAGTGAGGTGCCTCGCAGCAGCAGGGTGGCTGGAAGGAAACTGAGGATGTGGTGAACCCAGGACCCTTGCACGTCACCGGTGAGAATGGGAGGCGGCACGGTATGGTGACAGTTTGGAAGTCCTCCAGAAATTTAAACGTGAGAGTTACCAAATGACACAGCGATTCTGCTGGCTGTGTATCAAGACGAAGTGAACACACACGCGCGCGAACTTGTTCACCAGCGTTCACCACAGCGGCATGCGTAGTTAGTGGCCGGTAGACGGAAACGACCCAGACCGTCGTCTGCCGGTGAGCACAAGGTGGTAGGGCGGTGGGGCGGCGTGCTGTTCAACAAAACGAGGTATGACACACGCTACGCCATGGATGCACCTTGGCGATATGATTCGAAGTGAAATAAGCTCATCACGAGGGGCCACATATTGTATGATGCCATGTACATTAAATGTGCAGAGCAAACAGATCTGGAGACAAAAGGTAGCTTAGTGTTTGCTGGGGCTCGGGAGGAAAGGGGTGGGAGTGACAGCTACTGAGTTCGAAGTTTCTTCTGGGGGTGATGAAAATGTTCTGGAATTACACAGGGTGATGGTTGTATAACTTGGTGAATATTCTAAAGCCACTAAATTGTAAACTTAAAAAATGAACTTCATAATTTTGTTTAAAACTTTAAACGGAGAAGCCCACAGCATGAGGGAGAATTTTTGCAAACCATATACCTGACAAAGAATATCCAGAATGCGTGTACCCATATCTGTCCCCGGCCAGGGGACAGGAATTCTTACAACTCAAAAAAATAAAACCTGATTGTTTGAATGAGTGAAGAATTTCAATAGATATTTCTCCAGAGAAGGTGGGCAGATGGTCAGTAAGCACATGAAAAGATGCTTAACATTTGTTATCAGGGAAATGAAAATTAAAACCACAATGAAACAGTACTTCACACCCACCAGGATGCTATTATTTTAAAAACAGGGAAAACAGGAAACAAGTGTTGGCAAGGATGTCGAGAAATTGGAACCCTTGGTGGGAGTGTAAAATGGTACAGCTTCTGTGAAAAACAGTATGGCAGTTCCTCAAAATAATGAAAAACAGAATTACCAAATGAGCAAGCAAGTTCACTTCTTGGGTGTATACCCCAAAAATTCAGAAACAGGAACTCAAAAGGTATTTGTAGGTTCCAGTCAAGATGCCCACGCAGTAAATGCTGTGCTTGGAACCTTCCACAACCACATCAAAATTACAACTAAACTACAGCTGACTGTGAAAACCGGGGGGATTGTGGCCGAGTGAGAGAGCGTGCCTCTGGAGTCCCAGGCAGTTCTTAACGGGCCCACACGCGGACTCACTCAGACCCACTCCCCCTTGCGCTCCAGTGCTGGCGCAGCAGCTCCAAAGGAACTGGGGACTCCGCACACGGACATACACGGAGGAACTGAATTGTCTGGCATCGAAGCGAGAGCTGAGGGTAGGGGGCACAGCTTTCTCCCAGACAGAAGTGCTGGCAGAGGCCACTCTTTCTGAACCCTCCACCCACAGAGCTGGCAGGCACGCTCCACGTCTGCACCTGAGTCTCCATCAGCCTGGCTAACGCTGTTCTCCCCACACTGGTGATTCCCTGAGAACCTGCCCCGTCCAACTTGCGGGCCCACGGAAACCATTTGCAGTGGCTTTTCCTTACAAACAGCCTCTTGCCTGCTTCAGATTTTCCTAACTCTCTCAAACAAGCAGCATCTGGCCTCTGTACCCTGTACATCTTGCTAGGTGCCTCCAGGCCTGGCACTACCAGCAGGCAGCCTCAGTTGGCACCTCCAAGCCCAGCACAACTAGCAGCTATCTGCAGACCTCTCTGTAGCACATGCCGGGGGCCCAGAGCCAGTGTACCCAACAGACAGCTTCAGACCACGTGGGAACACAGCCCAGCCACCTCCACGACTAACACACTTAAGGCATGGACTCAGAAGGCACCAAAGCCCCACTGAAACAAGTTCCGGTCCTTGGGGTTGGCTCCTGCACGGCAGCTCCTTCAGGGTAGTGGCAGCCAGTCCTTGCAGCCAGTTGGCCTGGGGGGCCACTCCAAGTGACATGCTGAAAACAATCCAGGCTCAGCCACAACATGCGGGTGGTACACACAGCCCACACAGGGGGCACACCTGGAACGCCCAGGTCAGGTGACTAGGGAGGCTGCGCCACTGGGCCTCACGGGACACTTACTACAGAGGCCACGCCACGTACAGGAGATGGAGCAGCTCTACCTAATACACAGAAACAAACAGGAAAGCAGCCAACATGAGGAGACAAGGAAATATGCCCCAGACGGAAGAACAGAAAACTCCAGAACTCAGTGAAATGGAGGCAAGCAAACTACTAGACACAGAGTTCAAAACAAAGGATACTCAGGGAGCTTAGCGAGAACTTCAACAGCATAAAAAAGGACAAAGAAGCCATTAAAAAAAAATAGAAATGAAGGTACACTAACTGAAATGAATACACGACAGGGAGTCAACAGTGGAGCAGATGAGGCAGAGGATCAATTCAGCGACTTGGAAGACAAGGAAGCAGAAAACACCCAACAAAACAGCAAAAAAAAAAAAAGAAATCCAGAAAGATGAGGATAGTGTAAGGAGCCTCTGGGACGACTTCGAGCATATCACATTCGCATAATGTGCATGCCAGAAAGAGAAGAGAAAGAGCAAGAAATTGAAAACCTATTTGAAAAAATAATGACAGAAAGCTTCCCTAACCTGGTGAAGGAAATAGACACAGAAGTCCAGGAAGCAGAGTCCCAAACGAGATGAACCCAAAGAGGCCCACTCCTAGACACATCATCATTAAAACGCCAAAGGTTAAAGACAAAGAAAATCTTAAAGGCAGCAAGAGAAAAGCAGTTAGCTACCTACAAAGGAGCTCCCATAAGACTCTCAGAAGTTTTCTCAACAGAAACTTTGCAGGCCAGAAGGGACTGGGAAGAAATATTCAAAGTGATGAAAAGGCCCTACAACCACAATTATTCTACCCAGCAAAGCTGTCCTTCAGAATTGAATGACAGATAAACAGCTTCCCAGACCAAGAAAAAAAAGTTAAAGGAGTTTATCACCACCAAACCAGTGTTACAAGGAATGTTAGAGTCGTCTTTAAAAAGAAAACAGAGAAGAAAAAGATAAAAAATATGAATAAAATGACAATAAATATATATCTGCCAACAATTAAATGCTCCAATCAAAAAGTATAACAAACACCCTTATATATGCTGTTTTTTTAAAAGATTTTATTTGTTTGTTTATTTATTTTAGAGAGGGGAAGGGAGAGAGAAAGCGAGGGAAAGAAACATCAATGTGTGGATGCCTCTCACACCACCACCCCACACTGGGTACCTGGCCCACAACCCAGGCATGTGCCCTGACTGGGAATTGAACTGGTGACCCTTTGGTTTGCAGGCTGGCACTCAATCCACTGAGCCACACCAGCCAGTGCTACACCTGCTATTTAAAAGAGACTCACTTCAGATTGAAAGACACACATTGCCTGAAAGTAAAGGGATAGAAAAAGATATTTCATGAAAATGGAAACAAACAAAAAAGCTAGAGTAGAAATACTCAAACCAGACAAAATAGACTTTGTAAACAAAGACTAGAATAAGAAACAAAGACCCAACAACGACCTTCTGGGTATTTATCCAAAGTAACCCAAAACACTCAATTGAAAAGACATGTACCCTTATATTCACTGCAGCATTATTTACAACAGCCAAGATTCGGAGCAGCCCAAGTGCCCATCAATAGGTGAGCGGATAAAAAGGAAGCAGTATACATACATAATGGGATATGACTTAGCCATAAAAAAGAAGGAAATCTTGTCGTCTGCAAAACCATTGATGGACCTAGAGGGTTATTAGGTTAAGTGAAATACATCAGACAGAGAAAGACAAAGGCTAGATGATGTCACTTGTATGTTGAATCTAAAAACCAAAATAAATGAACAGCAGAACAGAAATAGACTCATAGATGCAGAGAACATTTGGAAGGTTGCTGCTAGATAGGAGAAGGGTTGTGAGGATGGGAGGAAAAGGGGAGGGGATTAAGAAGCACAAACGGGTTGTAGAATGGCCACGGGGATATAGAGTACAGCGCAGGGAATCTAGTCAATGACACCATAATAACCGTGTGTGGTGTCAGATGGGTCCCAGATTTACTGGGGCGATCAGTCCGTTAGTTATACAGATCTCTAACCGCCAGGTGTACACCCGGAACTAATACAATGTACATCGAATGTAATTGAAAAAACTTTTAAATCGTGTCAAAAATACATAGTAAATAAAATTTCTAAGCCAATAAAATCAATGCAACTTGTTGTGATAAATGCTATTAAAAAGTTTAAGGGGGGGGGGGCATTGTACACCCCTGCTGAGAGCAGCATCAGTCTTAGCTGCCAGCAGGCGGAGCAGCCCACACGGCCACGACAGGCGCGCGCAGGGCGCAGCACGGTCCCTCCGCGCGGTGGGATATTACTCCGCCCCAAAAAGGACGAAAATTCCGACATCCGCCACGCCCCGGATGCACCTTGAGGACACTATGCCAAGTGAAATAAGCCAGTCCCGAAGAAAACACCCTGTAGGATGACTCCACTGACGTGAAGTTCCTACGCTCAACAACTCAAAGACGGAAGGCAGAGGGGCGGCCGCCCAGGGAGGGGCTGCGCAGGGAGCCGGCCACGGAGTGGTGCGCGTGGTTTCAGCCGGGAAGGTGCAAGGGCTCTGCAGACGGGTGGGGGCGATGGTGGTGGAACAGCGTGAATCTACGTAAGGCCACTGAACTGGACACTTAAAAGTGGTTAAAAAGGTACATTTTATGTTATTTTAACACACCCGCACAGGGGCGGGGAGGGAACATCATAAAGCCTAATGTTAACAATTGGAGAATCTGGATGAAGGCATATGGGAGCTCTTTCTAGTTTTTATAACTTCATTGTGAGTTTGAAATAGGCTTTAAGAAGTCACCCGTCCAACAAAACTCCTGCTCCTTCCATAGCGGCCTGTCTTGGAAAATGGCAGCTGCACTTGCTCAGACCGGAGCCCGTGGGGTCACCTGGACTCTCACGGTCCTCGGCAGGGGATGTCAACCCCGCTGCGCCCAGCCAGTCTGAGTGTGTCCCTGGCGAGGAACCCCTCCCTGCTGCGGCTCAGAGCTGGCCTCCTTCCGTCCCTTTCCAGCACAACACCCCGAGGGATTCCGTGGAAACGGGCGCCACGTCGTGTCACCCTTAACCCTTCTGCTCAGAACTCTTGATGCCTTGCAATGGCCTCCAGGGAGCCACGGGAGGACAAGGTCCTCGCAGCCTCAGCTCCCAGCCCTCTCCCCCCTGCTGCCTCCCCACAGTCACAGTGTCCACCCCCCACACCCCCATCCCGCCCCTGCAAGCTTCCCCTGTGGGGCTGCCGAAGCCGCCACCGCCCACAGCTCTCCTTCAGGCCCGCCCAAATGTCACTTCTGCAGAGGGACGCCCCCACACCCTTCATTCTCTCCTCCCACCCTGCTTCATTCTCCAAGGCGCTTGTTTCTTCCCTCCAAGCCCTGCAGCTACTTGTTCACAGTTTTTTCTCTCCACAAGAACAGATGCTTCCTGAGTGCGAAGACTTTTAGTTGCCCGTTTCCTCAGGACAGTGCCTGGCAGGTGGAAGGTGTTGGGGAGCTCCCCTGGGAACGCTTGCGTTGGACCCACGGGGGCCGGGAGGGAAAGCTGGGCCCGAGTCCAGACAGGGGCTGACGGATCAAAATGGGGGACAGGACCTGAGGCCTGGTGGGGGGGCTGCCCCCGTGTGGCCCTCCCTGACCCCAAGTGCGCCCCCCACCGGCAAGGGCTGCCTGGTGACCCTTTGCATGAGGATAGAGGGCCCTCTGACGCGCCTCTGCTCTTGGACTGGAAAAAAAGCCATACTTGGTCCGGCGGAAGTAAGTTCCCAACCCCGGGAACGGTGCGGGGTTAGTGGGGCTTTGCGGGGAAAGTTGGGGGTAGGATCTGGGAACCAGTGTCCCCTACATGTCATGCCTGCCTCACTGGAGAGGAGGGGACAGCCCGGATAAATCCCTTTTCACAGGCGGTGCCGACCCCACACTCACCTCGTCACCTCCCCCGTCTGCAATCAGGGGGGAGAGGCCCTTGTCGCAGGAAGGGGGGTGGGGTGGGGACCACCAGCAGCGACCGGCCTCCCAGCCCGTGGGTGGAGGCCAAATAAGGCCGGACCGGTTGCCCAGGCCCCGCCCCACAGGGCGCACATTCTTCTGCCTTGTAAGGCCGGGCGCTGCGCCCGCCCCTGCTCGACCCAGCCCCAGCCCGACGCTGCTCCGTGCAGGGCTCAGCATCCAGCGCCGCGCACAGAGAAAGCACCTTCTCCGCACCAGGTGGGTGCTACCTAGGTGGTCTAGAGCTGGCTGTGTGGCAGCCGAGGCTGAACTTCGGACAGACCCCACAGACGGGGATGTCGTGGAGTTCCTGAGCAAGGACAGCCGCCCGTTGCGGGGTTTGGGGCTGCAACGTGGCTCGGGTGGTCAGGGATTCTGGCGGGGTGGGCCGCAGGGACACTAGGACTGTTCTGGGCTCTGGGAACCAGTGGCCCTTTGGCAAAGGAAGACTGTCTGGGTCCCGTTCCTTTTCTACTGAATTAGAGTCGCCAAGCTCAAAGCTCTTGTGCGCGGGAGGAGAGTGGGGGTGTGGTCGCAGGTGTTCCCTGTCCCAGCAGACTGTGTCTCAGACAGGAAACTGTGCCCTGTCAGCTCCTGGAGACTCCTCCTGAGCGTCCTTGTCCGCTGCCCCATGTCCTGGGGCAGGAAGAGAGAGGGATGGATGGGGTAGGTTGTGCCCCATGCACCTGGGCTTCCCGGCTCTGGGCCATCTGCCCATTTGTGCCCATTAGGAGGTCTGCCAAGGGCCCTGGGGGCTGGAAAAGAGACTCCAGCCTCCAGTGAGGTGAGCTCGTGAACGAGGCATCTGGCACTGCCAGCCCCAGGACCCAGGAGGTCATGGGGGACATGGGCCTCATCTTTGTTGTGATGGTGGGATGTCAGGCACCAGAAACGGGAAGGCGGCACCTAGTTACAGCCAAGCACCAACTCTCTCTGACCCCTGGTGTCCAGGGCCCCCAGTAGGGGAGGCGGTGCTCCCAGGCTAGGGGCCCAGCCCGGCCTGACCCCAGTCCCTCAGCAGAGCCCGGACACTACCTCTGGTTACACAGAGCCCTCAGCGGCCAGCGGGAGCCTCCTGGCGTGTGTTTCCTTCCGTGTTCGGGCCCCGAGGGCCACCTGCCACCCTGTGACCTGAGCCTAGCCCTGGGGGCCCTGGCTTCCAGTGGGCACCACCTCTCTCAAAGGCACTGCCTGTCCCTTCTTAGGCCTCAGTTCTCTTAACTGTGCAGGCGGGGCACCCCACCTTCCCCACCCAATTCCCGATTGCTGGGGTGGGCACACTGCAAAGTTCCCAGCTCTCAGCCGCAGGTGGCATGGGGGGCAGCCTCCTGGCCACTGCTGCCTCCTGCCGTGCAGACATGAGTGGCGATGCCCACCACAGCGTCCTCGTGGCCCCTCTGTGGGAGCCGTGAGTCCAAGCCCCCAAGAGCACCGGGTGCAGGGAGCTTGGACTCACGGCTAAAAGCACTAAACCACAGGAGGACAGCACTGCCTGTTGCCAGCATCACCCCACTCAGGTCGTGGGTGAGAAGGGCTTTTGTCTACCTGCCCCGGACCAGGTGAGGATCAGGTGTGCCAGCTGAGTAGGACCTGACACAGCAGCCAGTGACTTGCGACAGTAGGCAGCGGTGGCCCTGGGGGACGGACTAGGGCTGGCCGGTACGCAACTCAGGATTCGAGATCTCAAAGGCCAAACCCCAGAATGACTTAAACAGCATCACGGTACAGAGGCTGGGGGACAGTGCAGGGAACACTCACCACCATACAATTTGGGGTTTAAACAACAGGTGGAGAAGGCTTTCTGGAAGCCCTGGACCAAGGGACTCAGCACGGAGGAAAGGGGGCAGCAGCCTGGGGTCTTGACCCCAAACTGCCCAGCTGAGGGGCACACAGCGCTAGGTCTTCGGGGGCAGTCCCCACAAGCATAACTGGGGGTCAGGGAGAGTCTCTTGCTGGGCCTTAGTTTCCCCATCTGCACAGTGGGGGCAGCAGGTCAGCCAGAGTCACCTCATAGTCACTTGATAAACAAGCATCCAGTAGTCCCGCCGTGCATCAGGGTTTACAGCTTGACTGACTGTGAGGGAGAGACCTCTTTTTTTTTTTTTTTTAATCAACCAAGGATGCAATTAGAGAGGAAGGGAAGGAAACGTATCAGTTGCCTTCCATACACACCCCAACCAGGGATTGAACCTGCAGTGTAGGTATGTGCCCCGACCGGACTAAACCTGCAGCCTTTTGGTGTACGGGACGATGCTCCAACCCACTGCACCACCCAGCCAGGGCTGGACAGACCTTGAATTGCTGACTTGGGTCCAAGGGCCCACCTTGAAGCAAAGGTGGGGAATCTACTCCCCAGGGGGGTGTCTCAGGAACTAGGCTGGATGCCCTGGCTGGTGTGGCTCAGTGGACTGAGTGCCAGCCTGCGAACCAAGTAGTTGTTGGTTCGATTCCCAGTCAGGGCACAGGCCTGGGTTGCCGGCATTCAAGAGGTGACTGATCTGTGTTTTCCTCCCTCTCTTTCTCCCTCCATTCCCCTCTAAAAGTAAAAAAATAAAACCATTTTTTAAAAAAGAACTGGGCTGGAGAAGGAAGTACATCCCAGGGGAGGGACGAAGACAAGTCCGGGGGTGTCTAGGGGACAGCCTGAGGCCCAGGCTGGCAGGATCACAGATGGCAGGAGGGACACGGTGAGGGGCCCAAAGTCAGCCAGAGAGAAGACCCTCGGCTGCCAAGCTTAGGAGCCTACTCGCTCCAGGCGGCGGCAGGAACCTGGAGGGTGTCCAGGGGAAGTGACAGAGACAGGACTCAGTCCGCACAAATGGGAGAGACGGCCGGAGGCCAGGTCTGAACGCGGGTGAGGACGAGCAGGGCTTCTCAGCCCCGGAGCCTCGCACCCCATAAGTGCTGAGGAGTCAGACAAGGAGCAGGGCCCGAGTCAGGTCTGTCACCCACCTAGGGGCTGGTCCAGTGTGGGCAGCTGTGTGGAGAGGCGAGTGTCCACCCACTGCCTTCCACAAGCTCCAGAGCGGGCAGCGCATAGGGACTGGGAGGAGGAGGAGGAATGTCAGGAATGCGGGGGGGGGGGGCTGATTCAGCTCCTTCCTGCTGTGGGGGGTGGCGGCAGGGAGCCCCACGTGTCACTTGGAGAGAGCCGGCAGTTTGTAAATGTTATTAAGGATTAAAGGAGATAAGCACAGAAACCGTTGGCTTTGAACCTCCTCCTCAGCGTTTCACCCAGTCAGAGTAAGAAGAGCTTGCTCTGTGCCTGGCGCCATTCCAGGGCCTTCTCAGGCACGAAGTCAGGTCACCACCCACCCAGTCCCCATTCCCAGGTGAGGAGGTGCATCCCGAGAGGCAGAGGGAGCTGTTCAAGGGCCCTGCGCATCTGCTGTGGGAGGTGCTGGGCAGCAGAAGCCCAAGCCTGTGGAAAGTTCTGAACGCCGGGCCCAGGCACCGACGGCCTGTCCAGGGTAGGCAGCGTCCCCTGGCCCGGGGTCCCAGGCTCTCCTTGCACATGCTCTTCCTGCAGGGAAGCCCCACCCACCCGAAGCCAAGATGTCCAGTAAGCGGGCCAAGGCCAAGACCACCAAGAAGCGGCCACAGCGGGCCACGTCCAATGTCTTTGCGATGTTCGACCAGTCCCAGATCCAGGAGTTTAAAGAGGCCTTCAACATGATCGACCAGAACCGAGACGGCTTCATCGACAAGGAGGACTTACACGACATGCTGGCCTCGCTGGGTGAGCAGGGGCGGGCAGGCGGGCGGGCGGGTCTCGGTGGGCCTGGGAAAGGCTGCGCTGGCGCAGGCTGTGGGGCTGCTCGTCATTCACGGAACACTTCCCTCGCAGTGACAGGAGGTGCCCCCCCGGAGAGTAGGTGCCATTACCTTCCCCACTTAACAGAGAGGGAAACTGAGGCACAGAGCAGTCTGGTGCTGGATAGGAACCCAGAGAGGCACACTGCAGGCCAGGACTGCCTCGGGCAGACATGTAGATTGGGGTACCCATACCATTCGTTTGGAGAAAGCCTGAACTGTGCAGGCTTCCCATTGTACTGATGGGGAAACTGAGGCCTGGAGGGGAGGCCAGAGCACCTCCCCTCCTTTAGAGGTCCCCTGTGCCAGGTTGCAAGCCTCTCTGACTTCAGTGAGGCTGACTCCCCCAGAATCAGAATCTTAGAGCTCAGGGGGCTCAGGAATCGAGTACAATTCACCATCACTCAGATAGGGAAACTGAGGCCCAGAGGCCAGACCTCCAGACACCACCGACCCAGCCTGGGGCCCTGCCCTACCCACTGCCCTCATGTGCTGGCCAGACAACCACCTGCGCCCCAGGTCCTGGCAACCCTTTATCCAGGTGGGGGCATCTGGGCCAGACACTGGCTGGGGGCAGCAGAGAAGGCAGCCTGTGGCGTTCACGCCCCGAAGCTCTGGGGCCACACAGGCCTGTCATTCCTGGCACTGCCCCTCACAGCTGGGTGGCCCTCGTGTCCCCCCTAGGGTGTCTGGTGGGAGGGCTGACGTGAGACTCTGCCCCCACTGTGGGCACCAAACCTCTCCCAGCTTCTGGCCAGATCCACTCGAAGGTTCCCTCTCTGAGGAGGTCCCCCAGTCTGATGAGGGGAGGGGCTGTGGTCCCAATGTCACGGCCATCCCTGGAGACACAGCAGGGCGAGCGGGGCTCAGAGGAGACGGGGACACGGAGACTCCTTCCCATTTATGAGGCAGCACTGCACAGCCAGGGCCCTAGTGCCCAGAGACCTGACGACAGCCCTGGTGTCTACCCAGCAGCACCCGCACTCCTGCGCAAAGCTCCTGTCAGTGGCCGCTGACCAGCCATGGCCTTCTAGGTAGGGACGTCACCCTTAGGTTAAAAAAACAAGAGCAAGAGCAGCAAATAAAACATTAACAAGAATCTCTGCAGGTATTAAACTTTAAATCTTTGCAATCTTAAATCTCAAAGCAATCCTATTGGGTACATGTGGCTATCATTCCCACTTTACAGGTGAGGAAATACAGGTTCAGAGGGGTTAAGTAATTTGCCCAAGGCCACACAGCTACTAAATGACAGAGCTGGGATTCGAACCCAGCAGTTGATTTGAGTCCATAAGGCTGTGCTAATCATGTGCATTTTACAACTGTCTTTGTCATCTTCATAAATCTCCTAAGAGGCAAGGCAAACTGAGGCACAGAGCTTGTTTGACACCAAACCTCACTGGTTCTTTTTATTTTATTTTGTAATCCTCAATGAGGACATTTTTTTCATTGCTTTTAGAGAGGAGGAGAAAGGGAAGGAGGAAAGGAAGGAGGGAGAGAGAGAGAGAGAAACATTAATTGGTTGTCTTTCATACATGCCCTAACCCTAACCAGGGATTGAACCTACAACCTTTGGGTGTTCGGGGCAGGGCTCCAGCCAGGGCCAAACCTCACTGCTTAAACCACTTTTGAAACTGACTGGAATCTGGCTCTGTGCCTGGGGCGCCACACCCGTGAAGTGGGTGTACGAACACCGGCCCCGCAGGGTGGTGCGGGTGAAATGCAGCAGGGCGGGTGCAGCACCAGGCGCAGCAAACAGGCAGCGGGCCACAGCTCTCACAGGCTTGAGAGCACTTGGGACTTGGATATACAGCCCAGAGGAGGGAACTCCGGCGAGGGCCCCCGGGGGGACGTGGGGGGCGGGGGCAGTCAGACAGCCGGCCACCCAGCGAGGTGCTGACCGTGTATAAACTTCCTGTCTCCGTCTGCAGGAGGCCTGCTCACCCTGGGCCATGGAGGGAGGGTCAGGGAGGCGGGAGGGGGCGGGCGATGACAGCAGGCGCGAATGCCCCCCCTCCACAGGGAAGAACCCCACAGATGAGTACTTGGAGGGCATGATGAGCGAGGCCCCCGGGCCCATCAACTTCACCATGTTCCTGACCATGTTTGGGGAGAAGCTGAACGGCACGGACCCGGAAGATGTGATCCGCAACGCCTTCGCCTGCTTCGATGAGGAGGCCTCAGGTGGGCGGCCTCCTGGAGGCCTGGCAGGGCTAGGGGGAGCCCCTCACCCAGGGAGCCCCGCCCCCTCTGGCCCATGCAAGTGGGGCCGGCTTTGGCCAGAACGGAAATCACTCCTCTGCTGCTTTCGGGCACCGGGACTGCAAAAGACACGTTCTCCCTCCCCAGATGCTAAACCCGGACGGTCCACGTCCACCGGGCTTCCCACCTCCTAGTTCATGTTGGCCCCACACACCCTGCCTCCGCTTTAGACCATTCTGGAAAACAGACCCTTCTGGCCAACGAGTGCAGAAACCGGCCCCGCCCTCAGACCTGCCTAAGGACTTCCTGTCCCTCACTCCTGCTTCCCAGGGGCGGGTGGGTGAGGTGTCAGTGGTGACTTGGAGGCCCAGGCCTGGGCGCGCTCCACGCACTTCCCTGGCCGCCTTCACAGTGCCCTGCTGGTCTGCACTGTCTTCAGCCCCGTTGCCAGTTCCAACAGGCACAGAAAGGGTAAGGAACTTGCCCAAAGTCACACAGCTAGGAAGAAGGGGGATCAGCATTCCAATTCAGAACTCTGGGCCGCATGCTCTTGCAGCGGGACAAGCCCAGCCCCCACCCTCCCCAGCCCCCAGTTTCCCACAGAGACACCTCGCAGAGTTCTTCCCTCTGGGGCCCTGGCGAGCTCGGCTGGACCAGAGGCAAGGGCCCTGTCGGTTCCTGGGCCCCTCGCCCTTCTACAAGGCCTGCAAGCCTGGGGTGGGGGATGCAGTAGGGAATGCTGGCGGTGTCCCCCAGCCGGAGTCCCTGTGTCTCACAGGCCTTGGCCCCGCCCCCAGGCTTTATCCACGAGGACCACCTCCGGGAGCTGCTCACCACCATGGGCGACCGCTTCACCGATGAGGAGGTGGACGAGATGTACCGAGAGGCCCCCATCGACAAGAAAGGCAACTTCAACTACGTGGAGTTCACCCGCATCCTCAAACACGGGGCCAAGGACAAAGATGACTAGGCCCCCGGCCCCGTGCCCGGGCCCCTGTCCCAGTCACCTGCTCCCCCCACACGCAGTCTGCACCTGCTCTACACCCACGGGACTCCCTAAGGGGAGCCTCCCTCTGAGGGGTTAGGGGCCCAGCTCCCAGTGGAGGAAATGGGCTGAGAGAGAGCAGAGCCAGGCACGGGTCACATGACCAACGGGAGGCAGGTGTGCCCACTGCCACCCTCCAGGAAAAGATCATCTAGGGGGCTGGGCCGGGGGCCGGAGGGAAGGCCCCACAGGAGAGCCCAGGCTGCAGCTGTTTCCTGCCTAGAATGGGCTGTCCCCCAGGAAGGGCCTGTGTCCTGCCCTGGGACACCATGTCACCCCATGCAGGGCATGAAAGCCCTTTCCCAGCCACTGCCACAAACACACAAACCTCACCACCATCCCTCCTCAGAGGACAGGATGACAGAGCCCTCCCCTCCCCTGCACCCGGCCCCCACCCCGCCGGGAAGGTCCCAGAGGATGGAGCTTGTCCTGGGGAGGTGGAGTTTCTAATAGACAGCTGAGCACTGCTTTGGGTCTGTGGGTCTGCGGTCTGTGTGTCTGCGGTCTGCGCCAAAAGGGCCCCAACCCCCTCCCACCTCCTCCCATCCCTGGTGGCTGCACAACCCCCCTCCACCCCCCACCCCCAAGGTTGGGCTGGGCCTAGACCAGCAGTCGGGGGTGGACAGAGGTGCTGAGGGGAACGCCCCCCTCTGGGAGGGGGGTGGAGTGGGGGAGACCCATGGGAATCATCAGAGCAAATCCCAGTGGGGCTTCTAGGCCTCTGGGGGGTGCGGTCAAGGTCATACAGCCTTCAGGACTAGAGCTTGGATCACTAGGGTCACCTCAGTGCTCCTGGAAGAACAGGGAGGCTTCGGAAACAACAGGGCGCATCCCAGGAGCTCGGGGACGGAAGCAGGAATGAACAGGTGTAATGGGTCATCATGAGGGCAGCTCCAGGCTGCCCTGAACTGCACCCTCCATGGCTTCGGGGCCACAGCAGCCACCTAACCAGCAATGTGGTGGGCACAGCTGCTTGTGCACCATGTGCAAAGCGTGTGCCAGATGGGGCCCTGTTAATCTGAACAGCAGGGACAGTCGCACAGTGCCTGGGGTTAGGAGGAGCAGAAATACTGGCCGAATGAACAGAGAGCCAAGAAGCACAGGGACCGCCTGAGGTCACCTGTGTGAGGAGCACAGAGAAGGCTGGGTCCTGCAGTGGGCTCCGGCCAGGGCTGGACACACCCCACCTGAGCCCAGCAATGGTTAGGGAGCAGACGAGGGCCTGGCTCGGCCCTGCTGCCCTCCTGAAGGTCCCCCAGAGCCTGTCAGCCACAGCCGGCCCGGAGGCCCTACCCTCCCACAGCCTCTGCCCCTACCTCTGTGCCAAGCCCTGGTCAGCCCCATGAAACCCTCTTCTTGTGTCCACATGAGCCCCACAAGTCCCTGACATCAACTCCACAGGGAGCCAGCTCCAGAAAAGTCCCCAGTGGGCCCCAAGTATGACCCGAAGACTCAATCCCAACCACACCTTGACCTCGGCCCCAGACTATGGGCCCTGAGCGTCCCTCAGCTCCACCAGCCTGGCCGCCACTCACTACAGCCGGCTCTGAGGGAGTCCCCGAGCACTGGCCGTGCTCTGTCACCAGTCCTGCAGAGCCACCACAGCACCAAAGGCCTTCCTGGGAGAAGGCAGGGACATGTGGCTAGGGACACTGGTGGAGGAACAGACAAATTGACCACTGGAATGGAGAGTCCGGAACAGACTCACATCTGTGGGGCTTGTTATATGACAAAGGTGACAGATGAAGGGGAAAGGAGGGACTCACTAAATGGAGCTGACACGCACTGACGAGGCCAAGATGCAAAACCCCCAATACCACACATAGGTGAGGGGGAGCAGGGGGGGCACCCAGAATTCTCACCCACTACAGAGGGGTGTAAACAGGAACAAGCACTTTGGAAAACTGGCTGAAGCTGAACAGACCTCTACCCTCGGACGCAGCAATTCCTCTCCCAGGTGTGTGCAAACGCACCCGATAGAAACGTGGACACACGTTCACCAACAGGCAGGTGCCAGAGTGCTCACAGCAGCACGCCATCACAGCCCGTCCGCAGCGGGAACAGCCCTCGCTGCCACCAACGGAACGGACAGAGATGACAAAACCGCAGCACGGGCTTCAGCACAGAGAACTCTCACTGGCGAGTGAAGAAAAACCAGACAGACAGACAGACACAGGGCTCGATCAGGGACCGAAATTACACCAGCTTTTTCAACAGAGATTATTATTTAACGTAAATAATTGTTAACCAGCTACAAAGTTTACGTGAACTTTAATAAAAACAAAGGGTGAAAAGAGAACAACGGGCCTCTTGAAAGGATGGAGAAGTACAAGGCACAGTGGAAAATTTGAGTACAGTGGCCCGCACAGAGAAAGTGAAAATAAAATGTTTGCAAATGTGCGTCTGATAAGAGACTTGCATATAAAGACTTCTCACAAACTCAGTAAAGAAAGAGAAGCCAGCTTAAGAATGGGCACAGGATACGGTGAGACTTTTCTCCAAAGAAGGTATGTAAATGGCCAATAAGCAAACGCAAGTTCTCAGCTGCCCTAAAATGACACTTGGCCCTTGGAAGGCCACCTCGAGGCTGGTGTGGCCCCCGGTGCAAATGAGTCTGACACCCCTCGTAGGAGAATGGAATGCTGATTCGTGCCACTACATGGACACAGCTCAGAAACATCACGCTATGTGACAAAGTCCCTAACAAACGACCACATATGTGCTGCATTTCTATGACCTGTCCAAAACAGGCAAATCCACAGAGAATAGGTAGACTGGTGTTGGCCTCCATTTGGGGTGGGGAGGGCGGGGAGGGCGAGTGAGATTAGATTATGCCGGTACTCACACAAATCTTTAAATAGACTAAAATTACCTGACTGTACACTTTAAATGGATGAATTTTATGGTATGTAAATGACATGATCGATAAAGCTGTTAAAACAAATAGTAACCAGTAGAAAAAACCTCCTAACATTTTTGTAAGGTTTTTTTTTTTTTTTTTTTTTTTTTTTTACCCTCTTCAAAGACTAGTGGTACATTTGAACTATTAGAATTTCCATGTCTTTACTTTCTGGAAATTTATGTGTTTCCTTGTGTTTAAGTAAACCCCACTGGCTCGGATAAACTGATCAAACCTCCTTAAATTGAAGCGATGTTGTCATTTCCCTTGCTAATTAGCACACTCTGGAGG
>PVIA01007099.1:0-15870 GCA_004024845.1 Tonatia bakeri | reverse complement strand
TAAAAATAAATAAATAAAGTTAAAAAAATAATAAAATCTTTTTAAAAAATCAATTTTCAATCACTGCTGCCAGCAAGAGAGATAGCTCAGCAAGGACTAGGACAGCAACAGAGTCAGAAATGGAAGGGAGAGAGACTGGAGGGGAAAGAAAAAGAGAAGGGGAGAGAGAGAGACGGCATGGAGGGAGAAACAGAGTCAGTGAAGGTCAAGTTTTATTGATGCTTAAAATGCACTGCAGGGGCCAGAAAAATAAGTGCCTCGGACAACCCATGAGACCCCTTCACAGTCAAGTTCCACTGGCTCCGGTCGGTGGTCCTCCGAGCGTCACAGGGGGAAGTCCTCCCAACTCAGAGCCCGCTGCTCAAGAAGTTACACATGACTCGGGCCTCCCACCAAACACCTGGCGGCACCGCTCAGAGCCGTCCTGGCATCGGAAACAGGCTGACGGATTTGGAAACCAGGCAGAGATATCCTGCAAACGGTAAGTGGATAAACAAACTGTGGAGCACTCATCCGTGTCAGCGGAAAGTGTCCGGCTGCCTACAGGCTTGCAACACGAGTGAATCTCAGGGACATTATGCAAGAGAAAGCAGTGGACTCAAAGGGCTAGAAACTCTATGATTCCATGATTACAACGGTCTGGATACGGCAAAACTTCAGGGCAGAAAACAGCTGAGGGACTGCCAGGGGCTGGAGGGACTGTGGGAGACTGCAATTCCAGGGCTGTGGGAAGGGCATGATATGACTGTTCTGCATCTTGATTTTGGTGGTGATTGTATGAAAGGATATGTCTGTTAACACTCATTTTTTTGAAAGGGTGAGTTTTTACTGTACTACAGCGAAACAAGGCGGCCCAGGCCAGGTCAGTCAGTTGGTTAGAGCATTGTCTGGATATGTCAAGGTTGAAGGTTCGATCCCTGGTCAGGGCACATATAAGAATCAACCAATGAATACATTAATAAGTGGAACAACAAATCAATGTTTCTCTTTCTCTTTCAAATCAATAAATTAAAATGTCTTCTTTTAAAATAAATAAATCTGAGGGAAGAAATGTAAAAAACTTGTATAATTTTTCATATGACCCCCCTCCCCCATTTTACAGAAGGGCTTTGGGGGCCCAAGGTCACCCTGAAGAGGAACAGGGGTTCAGACCCAAGGGTAAACTGGATTAAGTTCCGCTGCTAGTATCATACTTATTGGCTTATGAGTACAAGTACAAGTACATAAGATACGTTCCAAGTTTACACGGGAAGCTCTGGGGAAATAACTGTGAGGCCAGAAGTAACACAACGCAGGAATCCAGAGAACCGAATAGGCTGCGTCCGAGCGCAGCCACTTAGCTGCAGGCTGCTCAGCGCCCCTGAGGCCCCGTCTCTCAGCCACACCCGGGATAACGCCCGTCTCATGGAGTTGTTACAAGGTTAAGGAAAGTTCGTAGTTATAAAATACACAGAACAGTGCCTAGTACACAGAAAGTGCTCCTTTTGAAAAAGTTATTACATGAAATGAATTTTAAAATACACGTATTGAATGAAACCTCAAAGCGGTTTTATAGGAAAGAAACACTTTTGTTATGTACTAAATACAGTTCGGAAGAGTCTACTAGGAATTCACAACTCTGGAAAGGAGAAAAATCCCAAAAGCTCAGAAAAAATGGCATCAGTGAACAGCAATGTATCCCTACTTTAATACTTTCGGTATTACAGTGGGTGTATGTGTTCCTGACATACTGTAAGGAATAAGGCACACTGCTCTTACTGGCAAATGGAGCCCATTTCGCGCGTATAAAAGGAAAACGCCAGCGCTGCATCCACGCGGATAAAAAGCAGGCCACAACTCGATAATGTACTGAAGAAAAACCCATCCTTGCCTAGATGGTGTGTGTTGTCTCACTTCCCCCACCAGAGGTCGCCCAAAGTCACCCAGAAAATTTGGGAGGAAGAATTCAATTCCCAGCTTTCCCGGACACCATCTGCGTCTCAGACCTGCAAGAATGCCCCCTGCTCTAAGGTGCTCTCGGGATCGGTGGACCCAGACCCGAGGAGCCCTCAAGAGCTTAACAGAAAGGATTCTTCAGCCCGGGGTGCCCCAGAGCCACCCTGCGCACCACCCCCTTCCATCCACAATACAGGCACATGACAAGGCAGCAGGGAAATAGCTTTTTTTGAGGAGAAAGTGGGGGAAAGTCACATGCCAGCAGAAAGGATGTTATCCCCATTTTACAAGTAAAGAAACTGAGGCTCAAAAAGCTTTAGCAACCTATGTGGTGTCGCACTGCTAAGGAACTTCAAAACCAGAATTCACACAGGTGGGGCGGCCCCTTGTCATTGGTTACTAATCCCGCCCGCAGGCGGGCCTGGGGGAAGACACAAACAGGTAAGAAGAGTGTAATAGAAAGGGTTACGAAGGAATGGCTACTTCCTCCCCAACCGGTCCGAGGCGGCTGTCCCGTCTGCTGGCTGAGCCGTGACAGGTGAGGCTGGGTCTTGGCCTTTACTTGGCTCCCCCTCCCGGCGGAACCCCAGAGCTGCAGGATCAGTTTATTCACTCTGCCAGGGCGCCGGCGCCCCACTCGCAAATGCTCGCCTTCCGTGCTCGAACGGGACTTGATTTCCTCCCTATCCCGTCCCCGTTCTTCCCCCAGTCTCTCCTCACACCCTGTCAGCTCTACAGCCAGAATCTCACTCAAGTCCCAGACTTACCCACCGCTGCCAGCCTGGCCCGAAGCCCGTCTCTCCGGCCTCTGGACTTCATTCAAGTGGACCATGGGGACAGTCACTTGTTCTCATATTTAGAAACCCATCCTCGATTAATTTATACCCAGGAGAACGCCTACATGGTAAGCACACAGCTCCATAAACTGCATGAGCCTTTTAACTGGCTTTCCCGATTCTTCCCCAGCCCACCTTTCGTACACCGTCCGCAGGGCACTTCGGGCTTGCCGCTATCAGGCACCGTGGAGCTTAAACAACGCCGGGGGCGGGGCAGTCGCCTCTGCACACGCGGACTCCCAGCCCCCGCAGGATTGATCCCTGAACAACACGGGTTTGAACTGCACGATTCAGTTGAAAAATCCACTGCAGGTGGACCCACACGGTTCACACCCACGTTGCGCAAGGGTCCACGGTCTACCTGACCATGTCACTGCCCTGGCCAAACCCTCCAGTTGCTTCGCCCTGCTTTAAGGCCAGAGACCCACAGAAAAGAAGATAGGTACTCCTCACTTTGAGAAAGAAAAATATAGTCAAATAAAAATCCACCCTTAAGAAAGGAACTCACAGGCCTCCGGTGAAGATGGAGACATAGGCAGACAAGGCTATCTCTTTGCACATTAAAATTGCAACTAAACTATAGAGCAGCCATCACTCAGGAACATTAGAGATTGAGTAGAATGGAAGTCTGACAACTACAGAATTAAAAAACCACATGAATCCAGACCGGTAGGAGAGGCGAGGATGCGAATGGGGCTGGGCCCCACACCACCCCTGTCACTCATAAAAATTCAGGAGGGATATCTCAGGAGCAAGCAGCCCCAGCCCCACACCAGGCACCCCCGGCCCAGGGTTCCAGTGCCAGGAAGATAAGTCCTCACAACTGGCTGTGAAAACCAGTGGGGACTGAGACAGTGGAGGAGGCTGCTGGAGCCCCAAGCAGTTCCTCTTGGGCAACCCACACACAGACTCACCTACTCGGACTCACTCCCTCTGAGCTCCAGCACCGGGGTGGCAGCTTGAAAGTCACCAGTAGTACACAGGGAGAGGCTGAAGTGTCTGGCATCAAGGTCAGCAGAGACCATTGTCCCTTTGCTTAGCTGCGCCCCCCCACCACACACACAGAGCCGGTAGGCTTGTGCCATAACTGACACTCCATCAACTTGGCTAACACTGTGTGACCCACCTTGAAGATCCAGAGGCTCTACCCCACCCAACTTACGGGCCTACCCAAGCTGCTTTTCCGTGAGAATGGCTTGTCTTGGCTCCTAAATCCTACCAAACAAGCAATAGCTGGCTTCAGTGAGCTTTAGCAGCAGCCAGGTTAGAGTCACAACTTGGCTTCACCTGGGAATCTCCAAGCCCAGCACGAGCGGTGGCCATGTCAGATTGCTTTACAGCACAGGTGGCAAACACAAGGCCCGCAGGCCGAATCCGGCCCTCCACCTTGTTTTATCCAGCCCGGCACCTTGTTTACCCAGCAGCAGTGCCGAGCTCCTTGCCCCTAGTTAAGGAGCAGTTACATTTATACAGTCCTAAAATTACATTCAGCCTTTTGAAGGCAACTGTGAGGCTGATGTGGCCCCTGGTGAAAATGAATTTGACACCCCTGCTTTACAGCTCAGGAAGGGTGCCCTGGGCAAAACATAGGTGGGGGCTGACCTTGGCCTGCACCACTCAGGAAACCCCAGGGCCAGCACACCTAGTGGACAGTTACAGACCATGTCAGAGGACCACTACCCTGGCCCTCCACAGCTGATCCTCCACAGACGGTGCAGGTTGGTGGTCAGTGGGCACAGCCAGTCCTTGCAGCTGACTGGCCTGGGTAAATCCCTCCTGTTGATCTGCCAACAGCAACCAACACTCAAGCAACCAAGGCTCAACTATAAGAGGAGGATGAACTCAACCCACACAAAGGCTACACCTCGAGTACTCAGCTTGGGTGATAAGGGAGGCTGAGCCACTGGACCCTTCAGGACACCTACTACATTAGGCCACACTACCAAGACACAGAGTCAAAGCAGCTCTACCTAACACATAGATACAAACACAGGGAGGCTGCCAAAACAAGGAGACTAAGAAACATGGCCCAAATGAAAGAACATGTCGAAACTCCAGAAAAAGAGCTAAAGGAAATGGAGATAAGCAACCTATCAGATGCAGAGTTCAAAACACTGGTTATGTGCTGGCTGGCGTAGCTCAGGGGATTGAGCGCGGGCTGCGAACCAGGCATCGCAGGTTCGATTCCCACTCAGGGCACATGCCTAGGTAGCGGGCCATGTCCCCCAGCAACCGCACATTGATGTTTCTCTCTCTCTCTTTATCCCTCCCTTCCCTCTCTAAACATAAATAAAATCTTAAAAAAAAAAAAAACACTGGTTATAAGAATGCTCAAAAACTTAGTGAGGACCTCAGCTGCAAAAAGACCCAATCAGAAATGAAGGATACCTTAATTGAAGTAAAGAACATTTGCAGGGAGACAACAGCAGAGTGGATGAAGCTGAGAATCAAATCAATTATTTGGAACATAAGGAAGCAAAAAACAACTATGCAGAGCAAGAAGAAAAAGGAATCCAAAAAAGTGAGGACAGTATAAACAGCCTCTAGATAACTTCAAGAGGTCCAACATTCGCATCATAGGGGTGCCAGAGGGAGAAAAGAAAGAGCAAGAAATTGGAAATCTATCTGAAAAAATAGTGAAAGAAAACTTCCCTAGTTTGGTGAAGGAAACAGGCAAGTCCAGGAAGCACAGAGAGGCCCAGTTATGATGAATGCAAAGAGGACGCTCCAGACACATAGTTTATTAAGAGGCCAAAGGTTAGCCCTGGCTGGTGGGGCTCAGTGGATTGAGCACCAGCCTTCGAACCAAAGGGTCTCTGGTTCAATTCCCAGTCAGGGTACATGCCTGGGTTGCGGGCCAGGTCCCCAGTAGGGGGTACAGGAGAGACAACCACACATTGATGTTTCTCCCTCTCTTTCTCCTTCCCTCACTCTAAATATAAATGGATTAAAAATAATTAATTAAATAATTAATTAAATAAATAAAAGGCCAAAGTTTAAACATAAAGGGAGACTCTTAAAAGCAGCAAGAGAAAAGACGTTAGTCACCAGATGGTTACCAGATGGGAGGGAGGAGGGGGAGACTAGGTGAAGAGGCAAGGGGACTAAGAAGTACAAACAGGCAGTTACAGAATAGCCATGGGGATGTAAAGTACAGTATAGGAAAGGGAGTAGCCAAAGAACTTACACACGTGACCCCTGGACACGAACAATGGTGGGGGATTGCCTGAGGGAGTCGGGGGTGCTGGGTAGAGGGGAGCCAAGAAGGACAAAACAGGATTATGTAATAGCATACTCAATAAAATATAATTTAAAAATAAAGTAAATTTAAATGAGGACAAAACCCTTGTTATACATCTGCAGGCTTCTTCGTGCACCCTTCTGTGTGTGTGAGGAAGGTCCACTGGAAACATTACCGGGTTTTTCTCTCTGGAGGAGGTCACACGACCGAGAGCTTCAAACCAGCCTGGGTCACCGAGGGCTGCTTCCCTGGGGAAACCAAATGGCTACGTGGGAGCCCGTTCCTTTTCCAGCTCCCAAGGGCCCCTGGTAGACAAACCTGGACACGCGAAGAGGCCGTTACCGACAGGACTTTGATGGCCTAGTTTCAGATGCCCAGGGCGCTGATGCAAATACGCCATCGTTCGACTGTACTCATGAACGGAGTGAAAGAGGCTCAGGATCTGTCTTGTGGAACGAAAGCAAAGGAGGCAGTGAGCGCAGAAGCGTGGTTTCCATAGTCGGAACCGTGCAGAGGGAAGCCGTTTGGCCCCAGACCTGCACTGGCTGGCTTCATCATCTGGAAGGCTTTTTGATATCCGCGTTGCTACTAGACCGAAATGTGCAATTCAGGGGGTCGTTATAGGGAGCGCAACGATGCAGTACATATATATTTATATACATATATAAACAATAATGATTAAGACTGCTCAACGAAAGATTGGTCACCTTGTGGATTCCACCACTGAGCAATCCAAGCAGAGGCCGCAGGTCCGCCTGCCTGAAAGAGACGCCGACCGGGGAGTGCTGGGAGATTGGCCTACGGAACAGCTGGGTCTCTTCCAACTCGCTTTAGGGCGTCCCTGCAAGCGGGCCCTCCCTGTCTCCAAGGGCCCAGGGGGCGCTGTAAGGAGAGGGCGCTTTGCGTTCGCTGCAGACTGGAAGGAAGGAGGTGGCGGTTTTGGACCCGGCTCCCTTCCACCTCCACGCAGCATTTCTCGCTGCTCCGCCTTTTCCCTCGCCGCCGCGGTGCCATTTTTTTTTTTTCCCTGTAGGTCAGAGAACACAAACCTTCAACATCAGCGATTGCGTAAAATTTGTTTTAAAGGGTTTGCGCTTTTTTTTTTGCTAGACCCTAATTTTAATTAAACGACAGGACACTACCCCTAGCCCTAGCGTTGACTGCGTCGGCTTCGCTGCCAAGGCCCCCGAGGGCCGCCAGCGGCCCCCTGGAGGGAAGTGCTAACCAGCCAAAAGAAGGTCACATCCACGCTGAAATAATACCTGAGTGTACAGACTGGTCGCTGTGTTAGGTCTTGTGTTTTAAAAGTACAGCTATTTCATTCCACTGCATTATTTTAATATTGGCAAGCTGATGAACCGTTGCTTTTTAGGATAGTTTTACAAAGCAGCAAATCCATCGGGTCACTGTAAGTTTTTTTGTTTTTGTTTTTGTTTTTTTTTCGTGAAAAGGAAACATTTATTTAGTGCTATACAAACTTAAAGTAGTGACCTAATGTCTTTATCAAAATCTTAAAGGCCCTTAAAACACCCACAAACACACACAGTCCTTCCTTACCCCTGTGCCCAGTCTGGGGTACCGTATCTCAGGAAAGGAAATAGAAGTCCTTGGCTCAGGCAGACCCCGGTTCTTCCCAGTAATCTGTCTTGGCTGGGAGACCTTCCTCGGTTCTTGGCACCATCAGCTGTGTTGCCAGGATCTCTGCTAAAGCCGGGTGGTGGTTCCCCCTACTACTGTTGCAGGGGTCCCCACTCTGGCAAAGCTGCGTGGTCCTCTCTCCCCCAGGACCACAGGAGTCCTCACTCAGCCAGAACCGTGTGGCTCTCTCTCACAGGGATGCGGGAGCCCTCTACTCTGCCAAAAGCCGCATGGTTCTCTCTTGGGTCACTGTAAGTTTTAAAACACCTGTTTTACTGAGAGACTTCAAGTCACACTGTACTCAGGGTCTTAAAGCAAAAGCTTAAAATGGTCATAGTTCAATCTGGAAATTGTCCTTCGTGAAACCACTCAGTCTCTTCAACTTTTTCTTTTCGTAAATGAATAGTGTCTCTTGGAGTTAATAACAAAATGTCCATAGAAGGCCCTGGCTGGTGTAGCTCAGTGGATTGAGCACCGGCTGCGAACCAAAGCATCACAGGTTTGATTCCCAGTCAGGGCACATGCCTGCGTTGCAGGCCACGGCCCCAGCAACCACATATTGATGTTTCTTTCTCTCTCTTTCTCCCTCCCTTCCCTCTCTAAAAATAAATAAAGAAAATCTTAAAAAATATATTTAAAAAAATGTCCATAGAACAAACACTTTTTTCACAGATGAACAAAGTTTGCGAGTGCAGGAAGAGGGCGAAGCCAGATACCACAAGGC
The DNA here is from genome assembly GCA_004024845.1 of Tonatia bakeri. NCBI lineage: Eukaryota > Metazoa > Chordata > Mammalia > Chiroptera > Phyllostomidae > Tonatia > Tonatia bakeri. The sequence goes on along the minus strand of PVIA01007099.1, from coordinate 7,496 downwards.
AGAGCGGGGTCTCCCGCGGAGGTCAGACTCACCCAGGCAGCCGCCCAAAGCCGGGAAAGCCGGTGGCTGGGCTCGGGAGAAAGGGCGCATGTTAAATGTCGTAAAGGTGGCCCCCGAGTGGCACGACTGTTTCCCACGGAAGGTCCAGACCAGGAGAGGCAGACACACCTCGGCAGACAAGACCCACAGGGGCACGCGGGTCTAGGCCGCTAGCCCTGGGAGGAGCGCATCTCCTGCGGTGGGTGAAAAGACACCCGCTCGCGCTCCCCGAGATGGATGGGAGAGAAGAAGTCGCCCCGTTCTGGGACAGGCCCAAAGCGGCCCATAGGTGTGTTCGGCCTTGTTTTCTCCTTTTACCTTTTCTCCGATGGACAACACTGGACAGCAAGGGCGGTTTAAGGCCCACTGAGTGCCGGGTCCGGCGGGCGCCTTGGACAGGTTGTAACCAGAGACAGAGCGGGTCTGGGAGTCTGGCACCAAAGCCAGTTAGGACCCCGGCCCCTGGGCCCTCGTTCCTGCCTCAGCCATGGTCGGCCCTTCCTGCCCTGGACCTAACTGCTGTCGAGGGCCGGCTTCTTTCAGTTCTCGGGGGTCGATCCCGTTAGCCCTCTCGGCCCCTCCCCCACTCGGACGCGTGCCCATCCCTTCCGGGTGCAACCAACCATCACTTATCACCTTCTCGCCACCTGCAGGGCCCCACGGGGGCGGGGGGGGGGCTGTGGCGACACCTCCTGCTCAGGCAGGCGGGGTGGGACCTTGGTGAGGGGGGCAGTGCCGACAGGCCACCCTGACTTCCCAAAGTCGGAAAGCAAGGAAGAGCGCGCCATCCAGTGGGAGGGGATATTTGCAACAAATACTGCCAAGAATAGGTGAAGAACTCCACCAAATCAAGGAAAAGAATCCAATGAAAGAGTGGGCAAGTGACTTGAACAGGAATTTCACCAAAGAAATCCAAATGAAGGGGAGTGGGGGGAGGTAGGGCGGTGGCCAGGTAAATGGTGATGGAAGGAGACCCGACTTGGGCTGGTGAACACAGTACAGTGTCCGGATGATGTAATAAGAAATGTACCCTTGAAACGTATGTGATTTTATTGACCAATGTATGCAAAATAATACCCTGGAATATGATCATCGGTTTTGTGGAACTTACAACGAACTTGCAACAGAGGCAGCTTTGGCCAATGACTCAACCAAGTAAACAAAGAGCCACACATCACCATCCACAGAGTAAGACAGATGATGCCAATGTTATCCACCTGACAATATAGGGGATGCCGAAAAATTGAATTAAAAAAATTAAAACGAGAGATTTTTTTTCCTAAAGTTTGGGCCAAACATGTGGGTGTGTATTATACACAGCAAAAATACAGTATATCTGGGAGTTATCACTGTCTAGATGGGTTTTTTTTTTTTGAGATTTTATTTATTTTTAGAGGGGAGAAGAGGGAGAAAAAGAGGGAAACATCAACATGTGTTGCCTCTTGCACACCCCTCACTGGGGACCCAGCCTGCAGCCCAGGCATTTGCCCTGACCAGGACTCGAACCAGCGACCCTTTGGTTCACAGGTGGGCACTCAATCCACTGAGCCATACAGCCAAGGCTAGATGGTACTTGAAGAGACTAGATGTGATCACCAAGGGAGAGGCTCTTTATTTATTCACTCCCATTCACTTGTCAACCCATTAATTTCACAAAGTCCTTAAACAGCCACTACATACCTTGCAGTGTGCCAGCGAGTGGGAAATGAGGGATGAGCAGGACAGAGTCCCCGCCTCCAAGAGGCCCAGTCCCGTGGAGCGGTCTGTCCGTCATCGTATCACGGCACTCGGTAGGTGCTCCTCACCACTTGCACCACCCGTGTCGTTTGCCAGGCCTGTCTCTGGGCCACTGCAGACCTCACGTGTCTTCAAACATCCAGGATCGTCACACGAACAGCTGACCACAAGCCTTTTATTTCTAGACCAGCCCTGACTTTAAATGTGGGAATGTTAGAAAGGGGCACCCAACCAAACAGGAGTCAGCGTTCGGAACTACAAAACAGCCCTATGACATCAGGGCGTTTTGTCTTTTTGTTGGTGGCTACATTCCCAGAGCCCAGGATGTGATCCATAAGTATTTGTTGAATGCGTGAGTGGCTCTGTAAGGTTTTTACATGTGTGCAAAGTATGTTAAATTCAACAGATGGCATTTTTTGACCTGAGACTTAGGACGTGTGGTTACACAGAAATGAGTCCGATTTTTCCAGCCATTTCTTAACAGAAAATTGAGTGTGACGAGCCAAGTCCGAGTCCTTGGGAGAAATGTCTTCTCGGACTGTGAGGCTCAGAGGGGTGTCCCGGCAGGGAGGCTTGAATGTGCATTTCTTACGGCTCTGGCTCGGCAGCCAGGTGGGGCCTGCCAGGGGGTGCAGCTGATTCTTGACAGATGGAACCTACCAGTGGCAGAGAGCTCGGCCGGTGAGCTATCTCCTGCTGCAGGTTGGGGTGAACAGAGAAAACTGTTTTACAATGAATGATTCTGGTTCATGTGAACTGGACATTCATTTGAAAAAATTATTGCTCCTTAACTCACACCATACACAAAAAATTAATTTGAAATGGATCACAGGCCTCCATGTGATAGGTAAAGCCACAGAGCATCTCAGAAAAAGGTGAACGTCTTCATGACCTAGAATGGGACAGATGTCAAAAACAGGTCCCAAAGAAGCGCTGTCCACGGGATAAAAGACTGTTACACTGTACTTTACTACAATGAAGAACCTTAGTTAATCAAAACACGTTGCTCAGGTCAACTAAAACCTGGGAGAAGATATTCATAACACACATATTCAACAAAAGATATTCCTAACAAATAATTCTACAAATAAAAACAACTCAATTAAAAAAATAAGCAAAAGACTTGAACAGCTATTTCACAGAAGAGACTAAAGGATTAATAAGTATATAAAAAGGCATTCAACGCTATGACTCATCAGAAAAAAATGCAAGTAAAACCACAATTAGATGCCACACCCACCCACCAGAATGGCTACAGTTAAAAAAACTGACAAGAGAAAGGTTCGGCAAGAATGTGGATAAACTGGATCTCCTCTGTGTTGCTGACGGGAGTGTAAATTCATAGAAATGTTTTGAAAAATTCCTGGGAAGTTAAACATATGCCATTTATGGCCCAGCAATTCCATTCCTAGATACATACCCGAGAGAAGATTAGTACGTATGTTCACCAAAAGATAGGTACAATTATTCTTATAAAGTTTTCTTTATAAGGTCAACAATTAAAATCAAATGTCCATCAACAGGAGAATGGATAAGCAAATTGTGATACAGCCCCCTAATGGCATAGTATCCAGCAACGGAGAAGAATGCATGACTACGTGCCGCAACGTGGATGAACCTCACAGACGTAAAGACGTGCGAAAGAAGCCTGTGGAGTAAAAACAGCTGCGAAGTTTTGCCACGCCCCCCACTGGAAGGCGAGGTCCATTTCCCGCGCTCCTCCTCGAGCGGCAGCGTTCCAGTGACCAACTCTGAACAATGGGATGCTGCTGTAAGGATGTTGCCTATTTTAGCAGCTTTTGCTCTTGTTACAATGCTCCTTCCTGAAAGCCAGCGGCCATGGCAAGAAGTCCAAGTACCTGGAGACACCCGTGCCTTAGGGGTGCCCACGGCGGGGTGCACCAGAGCAGCTGCAGAGCAGCCTGGGATCTCAGACACGCGACCCCCCAACCTGGCCTAGTGGCCGGACCTGTGCCGCTGCTGAACGACCCCAGCTGACGGGAGGTGGAGCAGGACCGCCCAGCCTGGTGCTGCCTGAAGTCCTGACTCACAGAATTCTGAGTCAGCAAAATGGTTATTGTTTTAAACCACTAAGTTCTGATGTAGTTTGTTACAACATAATAGAGAAGCTACAGAAACTGGCTTTTGAAGTAGATCGTGATTACAAAAACCTGAAACTCGTGCCCAGAACTAATCTCATCCTAACACCTCCTCCTCTGCACAACACAGCAGAAAATAATTTGAGCCCACGTCCCTACTACACAGATGTGTATTTTTATGTAAATTATACACATGTAGGATTGTTCTAGTGACACATATTATAGGACACTCATAACATAAATATTAAAATGGTACAGTGTCAGGCGGCAAAAAACTTCCATGAGAAGAAAGAAACCAAGATATGAAGATGGAAGGCCTCTCAAATAAAGGTGACGTCTGAGAGGAAACTTAAAAGAAGTCAGGGACCCACTCGAGCAGATATTTGGGGGATCAGCACTCCAGACCTAGACAGCAAGGCGGCCCTTCAACACGAGGAGGTGGCGGAGGGCATGAGGTCAGGGAGGTGGCCGGGGCCAGGCCATGACGAAGGTCTCGTGGATTGTGCTCAGGACGTCAGAGCTTGTTCTCGGTGAGCCAGAAAGCAGAGTGACCACGGCCGCCTCTGTTGTGTCAGGGTTCCCTGGGTGTGGAGAGCAGGGTGTACGGGGGAGCAGGGAGATCGCTTGGGAGGCTCCTCCTAACCCAGGGGTGGGCTGCTGCCGGCTGGCCGCGGTGATGCCGGCGAGTGTCACCTTCAACAGTGGGCGCGCGACAAGCCTTCCTGACGGGCCGGGTGAGGGGAGTGAGAGGAGAAGAGGTAAGGATGACGGTCAAGTGTGGGTCCGATCCTGGGTAAGGATGCCTGGGCCGTTCACTGACACGAAGACTCGGGCGTGGGCTCACGAGAGACTTTGTGGGAAACATCCAGAGCTGGTCTGGGCCGTGTTTGAGTCAGTAGCGATGCCTACTCAATAGCCCAGTGGAGGGGAGGAGCAGGCCGGTACATAGAGGAGTCTGATACTCGGGGAAGGTGACACTGGAGGTGTAACTGTGGGGGCCAAGAGCCTGGATAACATCATCAAGGGTGTGAGTGTAGAGAGAGAAACGGTCAGAAGAGTGCCCTGGCTGGTGTGGCTCAGCTGGTTGGAGCATCATCCCATAAACATAAACAGAAAGGCCGCAGGTTCGATTCCCAGTCAGGGCACATGCCTAGGTTGCAGGTTTGGCTCCCTGCCAGGCTGTGTAGCAAAGGCAACCCATTGTTGTTTCTCTTTCTCTCTCTCCCTCCCTTCCCCTCTCTCTAAAAATCAGTAAGCATGTCCTTGGGTTAAGATGAAAAAGGAGAGAAAAAGGTCAGACGGTCAGACTAGGACCTGGGCTCTCTGACTTAGAGAAGCAGGGACCATGAAGCAGGAGGGAATGGCAGCAAGACAGAGACTGGGGGTTAACCAGGTTTGGAAATGGGTCATCGGTGACTTTGACAAGAGCGGCTTCAGTGCTGGGGACAAAAACCGCCACATAGAGCAGGTTCAGCGGTGGAAGTGCGGACCACTCTTTTTATTGTTAATCCTTGCCCAAGGATATGTGCATTGATTTCAGAGAGAGATGCATTCTGCTTCTAAAAACAACCGCGTGCGTGGTGTTCTGCATCCTGCAGCAATGCGTGCGCTCTGCGTCAAAATTAACCACACCGCGGCACTCCGCAGCACTGCGCTTCTGCGTCAAAATTAACCGCATTTGTTGCATCCCGCAGCAGCGTGCGCGTCCACCTTCCACCTCACCTGCCGCTCCCTGTACGTGCGCCCCACCCAGGCGCAGCCGGCGGTCTCATCCCGGCGTTGTTTCGTTATTGTAGGCAAAGCAGCCAAATCCTCAATAGTTACAAGGACAGCATTTTACCGCAAAGTATCCTTTCCAGGGAAGAAATGGTTTAGTGTCCAGAACATCGGCTCTCGGCGCATCGTCCCATTGGTGGCTGCTGGGCAGTTGGCTCTTGTTACATCCCCTGGCTGAAACGGAATCTGGGACGGCCCTGGGCAGGGACCTGTTAGAAATATCTGCGTGTTCTCCAACTGGGCCTCAGACCTTCAATTTACAAACCCACTTAATCTGTTCCAACGCTCATTTCCTCTAAACTGTTAGCATTTTATATCCCTTTCAAGGTTTTTGTAACAGTGTCTGTAATCTGTTATTTCTGCCATATTCGTCAGGACACAACGGCAGAAAACAGATGAACATGAAATGTAACGCTAGGGAGCGATAAACGCTTTAATGCTGGCTGGTGTGAGGTGAAGGGCACGGAGTTTTGTAGCGTCATCGGGGAGCCCTCTCTGAAGGTGGGTCGGCTGAGCCCACCAGGCAGGAACCTGGAGGAGTGCATCCCAGGGGGAGTGAGGAGGCCCTGAGGCAGGACCGGCTGGGTGCACCTCAGTAACAAAGGGAAGCTCTTGTGGCCAGAGGATGGAGGGTGAGCGGTAGACTCGTGGGCCTCTAGGTCAGAGCGCTGGGCAAACCCGCCTGCTGCAGGTTCGCCACACCCAGAGGTGTGATATGTGGCCAGGACATCCGTGCAGCCCGCACCACGCAGCCCACGTAGGCCCACCTCCTGGCCACCATCTCTGGCTCCACCAGGGAAGGAAAAGAGACGCCTGGTGGGTGGGTCAGCCGTGCCTGCCTGTGCAGATGGCCGCTGGCACAGGGTTTGGGCCCAGAGAGAGCTGGGGGGAGCCGGGGGGCGGGGGAAACAGCCCGGTGGAGGGAGCGAACACACAGCACTAGGCAAGCATTCAGGGCTCTGCTGGGAGTGGGGAGGCTGGGGGAGGAAGGGCCCCATACCAGGGCGCAGCTGGCTTTCTTCACCACTCTCGCTGCATTTCGCTTCCATTTAGGGCTCTCGTTTGTTAAAACCACCACAAGCCTCCCGGCCAAGGTCACAAACAACGTTGGTCCTCTTAGTCAAGTGAGAGCTCGGGCATATCCAGCATTTTCTGAGCCAGGCATTATTCTGAACATGTTAACCCCTCTGAGTGTTACAATCATCATCAGCCCCATTTACAGACAAGAAAACACACAGAGATCACTGAACGCTGATGTAGTGGCTGAGCCGGGGTCAACACCAAGTCTCCTGGCCGGGAAGGCGTGGCGGCAGCTGCCCTGCTGTGACCTGCTCCGGAGGGACTGAGCTCGTCCGGTCACTATGGCACCTCACGGGTTTCTGTGACTGAGCCAGTGAGACGATGGCTGTGTCAGCATCTCAGGTGATCCTGTAGGATCAGAGAATGTTTGCAAGTAACTGCTTAGTTCAAGCTAACAGACAATTCATTACCCGAAATACTGTTCTTACCAAGAGAAATTCTCTCTTTTGAGTCTACAAGTTACCCAGTGGCTCCTGATTTAAGGGGGAAGTTGTTGGGAGAGTATGTTGCATTTCTCTCCGTCAAATCACAGCTCCAACAGGGGCGCTATTTGATCAGAATGTGTCAAACAACAGAGCACACTGGTGGTTTCTGAAAACCAACAGATGAGCTAGATTATTAGCCTGGCTTGGAGGGTGCTCTGTGGGGTTCGCTGGAGCGGGTTCACGGCCAGAGAGGGGGAGGCAGCGACTGAGTGAAGACACAGCCTGTAGCAGTCCTGCTGAAAGGAAGAGCCGAGAACTGGGTGATGGGGAAAGGAGACAC
>PVIA01007098.1:0-87868 GCA_004024845.1 Tonatia bakeri | reverse complement strand
ATCTCCCCATGACCCCCTCTCCTCCAAGGGTAGATGGCAGCAGATAACTTCTGTGGGGTGGAATGCGTGTCCACCCCTGATCCCAGGCTGCAGTAGTGCTTAAAGAGAGGGCTTGCAGGAGCTTCGGCAGCATGTGGTCAAGTTGAGCCCAGTACAGGCACTGCGAAGCAGGCTCACCTGGGAATTCTGTCCTGAGGTTGAAAGGAAAAATTGGACAATGACAATGGAGATCTTGGAAATGAAAGTCTTTAATATGTCTGTCTTTGTAGTCACAGTCTTCTAATCTGGAATGATTATCTTGAACATCTGGTGCGTAACTATCAACTTGGTATTTCCCTTCACTGTCTTCATAGACTCCTCTGCCTCTTTCCTGTATTGGACTTAATATTTCCTAAATTCCATGTTTTTTTTTTCTTTCTTGGCTTACTCTCTTACTTTAGGATTATACTTCCTCTGTTAGCTTCTTTAAAAAAAAGATTTTATTGATTTATTTTTAGAGAGATAGGGGAAGGGAGGGAGAAAAAGAGGAAGAAAAACATTGATGTGTGAGAGAAACATCGATTGGTTGCTTCTCCCATGCCCCCCAACCGGGGATTGGTCTGCAGCCCAGGCATGTGCCCTGTCCAGTTAGCTATCGGTTTGCAGGTCAACACTCAACTCCCTGAGCCACACCAGTCATGGCTTCCTTTGTTAGCTTCTAAAGAAAGGGTATGTGGAAGGTAAATTCTTTGATGCTTGCATGTATAAAAAGTGTCTTTATTCTGTCTTTATTTTAAACATACTATTTGGCTGAAGGCATTTTAGTTTGGCAATTAAAAAAATAGAGTCTTTACAGCATGCTTTTCTTTTTTTTTTAAAGATTTTATTCATTTATTTTTAGAGAGAGAAAGGAGGGATGGAGAGAGAGAGAGAAACATCAGTGTGCGGTTGCTGGGGGCCATGGCCTGCAACCTAGGCATGTGCCCTGACTGGGAATCGAACCTGCGATGCCTGGTTCGCAGCCCGCGCTCAATCCACTGAGCTACACCAGCCAGGACAGCATGCTTTTCTAACTTTCAGTATTGCTATTGAGAAGTGCGGAGTTGTTCTGTTTTCTGGGTCTTTTGCGTGTGACCCATTGTTTCCTTTCGGAAAGCTTGTAATCTTTTTCTCCTCAGTATTTTAAAAATTTCACAGTGATGTGTCTCCATTTGGGTCTGTTTTCATTTTACTGCATTGGACACTCAGTGGACTCTTACAGTCTGTCAGCTCATACTCTTTAGTTTCTGGGAGATTTCTTGAAGTATTTTATTGATGATTTCTTCCCATATGTTTTCTCTTTCTGGGACTGCTATTATATGGATGTTGGACCTCTTGAGCTGTTTCTTAATTTTATTATCTTTTCTAATTTTCACCTTTCTTGTCTTTTTATTCTCCTTTTTTGGCATATGTTATCACCTTTATCTTCTAACCCTTCCATTGAGTTTTTCATGTCTGCTATCATGTTTTTAATTTCAAGAGTTCTTAATTTTTGTCTGTTTCTTTTTTATAGTAAAATATCTTGTTCTTTGCTTTGTGAATGCCATATTATTGTATCTTTTTAACATTCTTAAAGGGAGTGTTTTTGACCTTTTTTTTCTTCCTGCATTCTGTTTTCTCTGGGTTGCTGTGTTTTCCTCTGTTAGTTTTGTGCTCCATCTCCTTGTTAAAGGTTTTTTCTCATATTTCTGGTAATTGTTTGCCAGCTGTTTATGATTAAGAAAGAGACCATATTAGTTTTCTATTGCTGTGAGACAAATTACCACAAACTTAGTGACTTAAAATGACACTCATTTATTATCTCAGCTCTGTACGTCAGAAGTCCTGGTGGGCTTCACTGGATTCTCTGCTTGGAGTTTGACAGGCTAAAGTCAAGGTATTGGCTGCCTAGTCTCTGATCTGGAGGCTCTGGTAGAGAATCTGCTTTTTGGCTTATCTAGTAATTTCATGCAGTTTTAACACTAAGGTTGCGATTTCCCTACTGGCTGTTAGCTAGGGGGTCACTTTCAGCTCTTAAAGACTGTTCTTCAGTTCTTTCACATGCCCCTACTTCATCTTCAAAGTTAGCAATGGCATGTAAATTCTTCTAGTATCACCAGCTGGTAAAAGGCTAACCCAAATAATGTCGCTACCTTAAGGTGAACTGTGCATAGTACAGTTATATGTCATCATATTCACAGGTTTAAGTATTTGGATAGGATATCTTTTAGGGGTCATTATTTCACCTACCACAGAGACTAACAAGGCAATTGATTGTATGATTACTTGTGTCAGAATTACTAACTTTGACTTTTACTGTGGAATATCTGGATGGGCCATTATTTGGGGAATCTCTGATATCAATATTTGAAGGTCTTGCCTCTTGGATTGGTCAGATTTCCTAGAGAGGCATCTTTCAATGTCCTTCGTGGAAGGTAATGATCTGATTCCTGCTATTTTGGTAGCCAAGTTGGGAAGAGGGCTAGAAGTTTCTGCATTTGGCATTCAACACACATATGGTCATTTAATATTTTTATTTTCCACATGGTAGCCATATCCTCTACTGTGCCTGGTGTTCCATAGTGCAGAGATCCTCTCCAGAGAACTAAACTTTAGACTTCCCTGATAGGGGAGAAGCAATCATTGAAAGGTGTGGAATGGAAGGTGGGATACAGGGAACTAAATATCTACTTCTCAGAACCCTTTCACTTAGTCTTCCTTGTTTTAATCATCTCTTTTGACTTTACCCACTTTTGGAAGTACCTGACGAACTACCCGTCCCTGTGTCTCATAACCATCGTTTAGCATGTGGGAATAATTATCATTTTTCCCTAATTGACCTTTTTCAGGTCTGCTACATCAGTTTTTACTGACCCATTTTTTTCTATGTTCAGAAGAGTCCAAAATGTTGTTGTTGTCTTACGCTTATTCTCCCTGCCCTTGTAGGTTTATAATTTAAAAATACATTTACTCTGGGGTTTCTTTTTTGGCATTTTTGAAGGGAGTCAAATTAAATATATGGACTCCATCTAACATTGTTTTTCAGAGAAAAGTGACCTTTGAAAAAAAGACTGTTTTTAGAGATGGGGGGAGGGGGGGAGAAATACAGGGAGAGAAACATCAGTGTGAGAGTGAAACATCGATCAGTGGTCTGTTGTATGTGCCCTAGCCTGGTACCCAACCTGCAACCTAGGCAGAGAATGGAAAGGGTGACCTCGCCCCTTGCAGAACAACTCCTAACCAAACTGCACCAGTCTGGGCTCCATCTAAAATTCTAATTGTTTTTCAACTGCTATGAAATTTCCCCACGTCTGCAGACCCCCATGATATGGTTTAAAAAACAGATTGTAGTAGGACTGAGAATGATATGCCATGGTACCTCCTCAAGTCTTTTCTGCTACTCAGCCCTATTTTAGTCTCAGACAACAAGTTTTTCACTTAAATTCTCACTCCACTAATACCTAGTAAGCTGTAGTACTTTGCTGTTAGCATACTTTCTGCCTATAGTGTTGCTCTCTAAATGTAGCATGTAAGTTCCTTTTTTTGTTGGTTTGTTTTAATCTAGGTCAGAGTTTGCCTTCCTTTCCTCTGTGATACTTTCTCTACTTATCCAGAGAGGCATGTGCTCCTTTAGGGCTTTTGTAGATGCTGATTTTTTACCTCTTATTTCCTTTTAAGTTATGTTCCTATCCATCCCTCATGACCAGATTGTGTGCTCATAAAGGACAATGGGCCATCTTACTCACCTGTTTGTCTCTGGAGTCCATTGTAGGAACTTAATGTTGCTGAATGAGGAAAACTTTTTAATCTTTCACAAAACTTAATGGCAGTCATAAATGGCTGTAATAAGACTGCATGTACTGAAACATCAAGCTATTTGCTTGTTTTGTTTAAGGCTAGACCTATTTCAACAGTGCTTGGTGATATTTTTTTATCCTCATTTAAGTCTCTGACATTTACATATGTCTGATTGAGAAGAGCATAGAAACTCACTTATTTAATAACATTTGGAATTTGGGGGCACAAAATAACTGCATTAGTAAACAAAATGGTTAAAGTCTTAAATGTTAAAGATATAGTTTGCTCATTATGTTTTATTTGTAGGTCAAGTCAGGATTCTTCCATGAAAGTGATTCCAAAGCTGTCTCTAAGTCCATTAGAGACCGGGTGACCCTGATAAAGAAGACAAGAGAGAAGAAGCCAGCTGGCTGTTTGGAAGAACGCAGGGATTCTCAGTGCAAGTTGGTGGGGAATGTTCTCCCTCAACTTCAGAATACAACTTTGCCTCCTGCTCCTGCTCAGCATACTGTGACTGAATGTGAAGAAACTGAAGTCGATCAACAAGTTCGACAACAGCTTCTATTAAGAAAACCACAGCAGCACTGCTCCTCTGTTACAGGTAACACAGTTATAATCCATGACAACAAATATGTGTAATTATTTTCCCTTATTTTTAAATAGTACTTTTTGTATTTTGCAATGTAGTCTGTTATCTATCATTTTATCAATTCTTTTACAAAATCTGTGAAATAGACCAGCCAGCTAATTTTTATTTTATACTTTATCTTAAAACCAAAAGGCTGAGAAGTGAACAGGTAGTTTTATTTTAAAATTAAGAAATGTCCTGACTGGTGTGCCTCAGTGCACTGAGTGCTGGCCTGTGAACCAAAAGGTCGTTGGTTTTATTTCCAGTGAGGGCACATGCCTGGCTTGTGGGCCAGGTCCCCAGTAGGAGTCACATGAGAGGCAACCACACATTGATGTTTCTCTCCCTCTTTTTCTCCCTCCCTTCCCCTCTGTCTAAAATTAAATAAATAAAATCTTTTAAAAAGTAAAATAAAAACAGAATAACTTTAAAAAATAAAATAAAATTAAGAAACTAAGTTCTTAAAATTAAGTTCTGTTAAGTGACTTGTCCAAGGTGCTAGTGGCATAAGGATCATTAATAGTTTTATTTTTACCATTATAAGAGTATAAAATAAGCCCTTTAAAAATAAAATTAGGAACTAAAGATATGAATTATTTTTCAAGAAGGAATATTTCTTCTTGAAGACACTTTGTATTTTGGACTCTAGTATAAAATTAACAGTTCCTCTAATTTTTTCTATTGTAATGCATTCTCTTCTCTAGAAGTACATAGTATTTTCATAGTAATAACTAATTGGTGTATAAGATAGTATTATTTTCTATCCAGGTTCTAGGAGAATGAGAAGGAATATGATATTTAGATTTTACTGAAATCCTAATGCCAAGTATAGATTAATTAGGGGTATTTATGAAATGGTCAGCAAATGGAGTTGATTTTTATGTGATTTGTTTTTGTTAAGCTTTTGCTGTATTAAGAAAAGTTTAGTAATGCTTTAGTGTCAGCATAGAGTTTACATGATAGTTTTTAATTAATTATGCAGTGTACTTATTTTATTTGAAGATGTCTCAGGTTGTCAGTGTAAAAAAATAAACACCATTTCATGAGCCATTTGGACCTGGAGCTTCATATTTTTACTTCTACCTGTTCTTTACTTTCTTTTTTGTAGGTGACACTTTGTCTGAGGCAGGAGTTGGATCAGTTATACACTCAGATACAAATCAGCCCAGTACAGCCTATTCCTCAGACCAGATGATGGGTTCTCAAATGGTTTCTAACATCCCACCAGCTGAAATAAAAGTTCCTGGGAAAATTTATCCATCCCAGCAGCTTGTAGGACATTACCAGCAGGTTTCAGTGGTGAGATGAGCTGTTACATTTTTAAATATGTAATCGATATATTTACTGTAAATGGAAGAGTTTATCTTTAATCTTTTTTCCTTATTTAACTGTATTTGCAGAAGCAGCCAAAGCTGATTCAGCCCCAAATTTTGCCTTTGACTCAAGGTCAGTCCACTGTTTTGCCTGTACATGTCCTTGGACCGCCAGTTGTCTCACAACCTCTGGTGTCCCCATTAACTGTCCAGAAGGTCTCACAGATAAAGGTAAGATGCACATTAGAGGTTCTATATTCAGTTAAATATATCTAACACTCCCTAGACTTTCTGTCAGGCAAAGGCTTTCTTTCATAAATTCACCAGAGTTTATATAAAAGTCACTGAAAGCTGAAAGTTATTTATGCTTTCCTTCACCTAAGACATTCTTCTTGAGGATGTACCTAAACTAACATTGTGTAACTAGGCTCTTGAAACACTGCTTGTATAATAGGAAAAGAAACTGTGAACTGCGTATATGGGATAAAAAGTTTTATTTAGGGCTTAGACATCTTTCTTGTGGTAATGATTGTTTATTCTTTGTATTAGGCTTTCCCAACATGGTTTGAATGTGTAAGGATATCTTTTATAGATTAAAAATAGTATTGTTAATAGCCTCTTATAATACTTAGCACTTCCATATAAATTCTTGACTTTATTGATTCATGCTTATTTCTGTAGGAAAAATAAGTGTTTTTGTCTTTTAGACTCTCAAAGTCAGTGTTACTCATTTCTGGCAATAAGTAAACAGTCTGTGAGAGTTCATATATCAAGACTGTATCCTGGTTCTCCCTAGGTTATGGGCCCTGGACACTTGGTTGGGTTTTTCTTTGCCATCACTTCATTTTCTTTCTTCAACCTCACCATCCCTTGTGTGCATGTGCCTTCTGCTTTTGGTAATGAGATGGTCTGAGCTTGTAGGCATTCTCTGTACATGACTTAGTTAGCAGCTGGTTCATCCATTTCTTTTAAAATATTGATATATAGTCTGTCACAGTTTGTCAATAAACTTAATGACTACCGTCTCTGGGGAAATAAAATAAATAAAATAAAAGTAAAATAATTATCCTTGTTCTCAAGGAGCTTATAGTCTTGTAGGGGAAAGCATACATGTGTTTGACAAATGCCTGATACATTTAAACTCAGCCAGGGGTCGATTTAATTTGATATCTTGACAGTGCCTGGTATTTCATGGTGTTTGTAGGCAATATGGTACATATTTGTAACTGAGCTGATGTTGTGGTTTGATTCATCTCTAAGACTATAATGCAAAGTGTGTTGAATGGATATTTAAGCTAACGTAGGTTCAACCACTTAAGTATATAGGTATGTGCATTTTAAAATGTGTTTCCAAAATTAAAAAAAAAATTAGAAGTTATTTTTAAAGTGTTATTTACTTATTTAAAAATAAAGCTCACAGAGTTATAAAGAAGACAATAAAAATCACCTCTTATCCCTCCAGTTACGGACAATTTATTTTTTACATTTTGGGGATGAAGCCTCTAGATTTATCTTTTTCTATGTATACATACATAATTTTGTTGGGCACAAACATCACATACATAGTATTTTGTAGCCTGCCCATTTCACCTGAAGCTACATAAGAAAGCACTTTCACCATTGGGGTCTTTTTATTAGTGTAATGGTTGAAGTTCTAGGTTAGTACTATAGCTAACCAATATTTATTCAGCCTACTTTTTTCTCTCCTCTTAAGAGAGCTTCTATGTTCATTTTAGCTTTTATATTGAATTCTTTTGAGCCTTTTCTTCGAACTTCCACTGTGTGGTGTGTGAAGGTGTCAGGTTCAGTTACTCTGAATCTCAGCCAGGTTTTGAAGGAGTAATGTGGCAGTTGTAATAAATGGGAATCCATGAACAGCATATTGCTGGCACTGGTCTCAGCTCGTTAATTTATTCAACTAGTATACTCGTGGTATTGGGATTTTTATAGGATTAATGTTATATACCCAGAGTCTTTTGGTAACTTGATGAAACTTTTGGAAGATAGCATTATTTCACCTATCATTTTGTCTGGGACAGTCCCATTATGATGGGCTTGTTCTATGCATTCATAATTTAAATTTTCCTTGCACCAGCACCAGGAACTACAGCTGAACTTTGGAGCAGATGGACAAACTTCATCCCAACCTATGATTTTAGACTTGCCCGTTACTGGAGTTCCACAACCAGTCTTTTCTGCAATTTCTCTTCATACATTGCCTGCTTCACATGTTACTTCCCAGCATCCGACAGTTGGTCTTCAACTTGAGCTTGGCCCTAGAAATTGGAATCAGGGACTAACCAAATCACCAGATGCCAATCAGTCTTTTAATTTCTTACCAGTTAAACACCGTCAAGCTTTGTCAAATCATTCTTCTGCTCAACATGTGAGCAGTGCACAGAATGCTGCTGGTACAGCACAACTCCTTTCTAGTTCCATTGAGGGCCATTCAGGGGCCCATCAGCCTTCACAAAAGATACATTCAGTATCCCGGCCATACCCAGTGGCACATCAGGAGTCTATAACTCCAGGTTCTTCTGTGCCACAGAGTCAGATTATACATTTGAAGAAGCCTTGTTTCCAAGCCTCTATTCAGCAGAAGCCATTAATTTTACAACCTAAGATTATGGCATCACCACAAAAAAACGTTCAGCAGGATTGTATTCTGCGAGAATCTGAAGCTCATGCAAGTCGGCGGCAGCCAAAGGGCGGTACTGAAAATGTGATTCAGCGGCCTGAAGTGGGTCCACTCCCTGGGGCAGGTGGTAGGTGTGAGGAAGCAGATGTGGAGTTCAACTCATACCAACACTATTTCTATGACTATGACTGCGGTGAAGATTTCTACCGCTCCACATTGCCCAGTGAGGACATCTGGAAGAAATTCGAGCTGGTGCCATCACCCCCTATGTCACTGTGGGGCTCAGGTCCTGGCATCAAGGATCTGACCCCTGGAATTGGTTCCACAGAGCCGTGGCCTGCAGGGGGCACAGGGGATGAGGTAGAATCCCGGGGCCACTCAAAAGTTTGGGGCAGGAACTATGCCTCCATCATCCGCCGTGACTGCATGTGGAGTGGCTTCTCAGCCCTGGAACGGCTGGAGAGAGTGGTGAGCAGCCGGCTCACCACTAGTGTGCCCAGGGGGAACCCATCCAAGGTGCCCGGTATCCCGGACTGCACTCCCAGCCCCGAAGTCTGCAACCCGGTGCCTGCTACCGTCTGTACACTGAGCGAGCCTAAGACCCAGGCCAGCTCGGGGTTTGAGAGCCCTAGTGACTTGGAGGGTGAAGAAATTGGTGTTGGGACAGTGAAGAAGAGACAGCCCCTGGATGTACGGAAACCGGTTACCATCATGGTGCAAGCAGACTCTTTGGACCCGTGCATGAAACACTTCCACATCTCCGTCCATCAGCAGCAACACAACTATGCTGCCCGTTTTCCTCCAGAAAGCTGCTCCCGTGGAGGACCTCCAAAGAGAGGTTCCCAAGAAGAGGCTCTGGAGACGGATGATCCAGAGGAGACGGAGGATGAGATACATGAAGTGGTTGTGAGCTCCCCACCTATAGAAAGTGGGGCTCCCCAGTCCTGCCATCCCAAACCCCTCAGTTCTGATACTGAGGATGTGACCAAGAGGGAAAAACACAACCTCCTGGAGCGTAAAAGGCGTAATGATCTCCGTTGGAGGTTCTTGGCCCTAAGGAACGAGATACCTGCCTTGGCCGGCTGCTCTAAGGCCCCCAAAGTGGTGATCCTGAGAAAGGCGTTGGAATATATACAAGCCCTGGTTGGGGCTGAGAAGAGATTGGCTACAGAGAAAAGGCAGCTCCGATCCCGGCAGCAGCAGCTGCAGAAAAGAATTGCATACCTCAGTAGCTACTAACAGACCAAAAAGCCTGACTTCTCTTTTTTACGAGTTTTATTTTTTAATTTTGTTTTTATTCTTTATTAAAAAAATTTTTTTGTCCTCACTTGAGGACATGATTGTTTTTAGAAAAAGGGGAAGGCGGGGAGATAGAGAGGGAAAGAAACAGCAATGTGAGAGAGAAACATTGATTGGTTGCCTTGCATGTATGTGCCCCAAATAGGGACCGAACGCACAACCTAGATATGTGCCCTGACCAGGAATCAAACCAGTGACATTTTGGTTCATGGGAGAGAACGCTGCAACTAACTGAGCTGCACTGGCCAGGGCCGGACTTTATTTTTTAACCTTCCCTCTCCTCTTTAGTAATTTGCACATTTTGGTTATGAGTAGGAATGTCTAGACAGTAGATCTCAGGATGCTTTGCAGCCAGTGCACACAATAAGGGCTTGCATTCTTGGAAACCAAGAACCCCAGCTCTCCCTTTCCCATGACTCATGGGAGAACTGGGTCTTCTCTAGCACCTTTGGCTTCTCAGGCAGGTAGCTAGCTGACTGAGGAGCCCTGGGGTCTACCTAGTTCACTAGCTTTGGAGAAAAGTCTGACAGATGCTATGCAACGGGTGGTGGATATGGTTGGGGCCTCTAGCCTGCATGAAATGTCACCCTTCAGATGAGCGTTAGGCTGGGAAAGGATGCTCCTACAGCTGTCTAGGGTAATGATAGGACAACCAGGCCTGGTTGTTCTCCCTGAGCCTCCTTTTTCCAGGAGACACATGAGCTGTCTTGGGTGAAGACAAACTCACAGACTTGATCAACATGAACCATTACCTCACTGTCAGACACTTTATAATAGATGAGGAGTTGGAAACCTTTTATATATATATAATGTTAGATGATACCCTTCCTCCCATTCTCAATGCTGTGACCTTGAGTACATTTAAAGAGCTTAGCCTCTAGATTCTTTGTCTCAAAACCCTCTGGGCTCTTTCCTCTGAGGGAGACAGTTCTGTCCTCATAAGGGACTTTTTTTTTGTTTCTTTCTGCCTTTGTTATGCAATGGGCTCTACATGCAATGGGAAATATTTTTGACCCTTTCCTACAAGTCAAAAATATTTACCCAAGACACAGGGAAGTAGGTCCTAGCCTGGAGATGGCTTAGAGCCCTGGCTCTGAATTTGTTCCCCACTCAGGTGTCTTCTGTCTTGGAATCTTTTCTCAAGGCAGATGTCAGGCTCCTCAAGAGAGAATTGTATGTACCACTTCTTATTTCCCAGCTCCCTCTCATCTCAATCCCTGAGTGCTAAGTTTGAAGTTGTAGTAGAACCATGCAGACCTGTCCTTGCTCTTGCAACTCCAAGGAGCTTGCTATTTCTCCAGCCCCCCTTGGGCCACCTGCCTGCCTGGCATGAATCAGGATCCCTTTCCCCAAATCTGGGCCTTACTGCAGTTTTTACTGGGAGAGCTGCTGGTACTCATCCAGTCCTCCAAAAGGTGGCCTGGCTTCCTGGTGGGAATTCTGTTTAGTGGACGATGATGGTTTTTGCCCCAGGTGGGCACCTCCAAGTGGATTCCAGTATAGCCTTCAGTCTGTGAAAGGTAGCCAACCCTGCAGTATCTTGTAGGGAACCTCAGGAACCCCTAAGCCTAGTCTATAAGAAGGAACAGCTCCCCTCCAGAACTCTCTCCAGGGCAGCAGGTATCTGCTGGCTGTGGACTTGAAAGTGGGGGAAGAATAAGGATGGTGGAAGGCTTTATGTGGCTTTGGAAAGCCACCTGCTACTTCTAAGCCTATTATGCATGATGGTCTATTTCTGAGGTTGTCTCTTGGCACCAGAAAACCCCAGTGGAAATGTGGAAAAAGCCTCTCTACATTTTGGAGCTTGGTTTTCAGTAGCCAACTGACTTCTGAAACTGTCTTTGGAGAACAGGTGGGAAGTAGGTTACTGATGTCTCACTTGGGTAGCTTGTGTTTTATAAGCTGCTTTTGGGTATTATGCTGGCAACAGTTTTTTTCTTTTACATACTGTATTTTTATGTGCCTTTTACAAGCTGCTGGTGTTTGTACAAGAAAAAACTTCTTGGGCAATTTTTTAAAAAATGTTAATCAGACCCTTGAACAGCCATCTTATTCTGTTCAACACATTTATCCAGGACCACCTACAGAAATTCCATCCTTCCCATTGAAGGCTCTTGAGCAGCTGCCCCTTCTGATAAATCCCTGAGAACAAGCTTCTTACCATCACAGTCAACTTTCCCGTCTAGACTCTAGCACAGCCTGTTTGTTCACTGCCAGCCCCAGAGCATTATCTTTATACTGTACAACCACTGGGATGACAGCCAATTTATTCTGTGCAGACTTCTTAGCTAGTTCCACCCATCACTACAGCCCTCTTACTCAGCCTCAGACCAAGGGAAGCCTGCTTATCCAGTGCAATCTCTTATTTAGTCATCTTTTTCAGACCAGCCAGCATATAGGTCCCTGTGCAACCTATGGAACAGCCTGCTTACAAGGCACTGCATCTCAGGCGTGTCCCTTATTCAGGAGAAACTGTTTCCACCATCCAGACAACTGAATAGACAACCTTTGTAACCCAGCAAATATACACAGTGAACCCTTCTAATAGTAATGAAGCACATACTAATTACAAACTCTGCAGATCAGAAGTTTATACTCAGCCCTGGCCACTATGGCTCAGTTGGCTGGAGCATTGTCCCATACACTGAAAGGGTGTAGATTCAATTCCTGGTCAGGGCACATGCCTAGGTTGTGGGTTTGATCCTTTGTCTGGGTGCGTATGGAAGACAGCCCATTGATGTTTCTCTTTTGCATCAATGTGTCTCTGTTTCTCTGTCTCTCTCCTCCTCCCCTCCATCCCCCACCCAGAGCAGTGAAAGAATGTCCTCATGTGAGGAGTAAATTAAAATAATAGAAGTTGTACTCAGGTCCACCTTGTGTAGCACAGACATGTGAACAACCAGCCTATTTAACACAACCCCAAGGTAATATCTTCAATGAAAGACGTATTTAACGTCAACCTCAGATACACAGACATGTTCTACAGAGCCTATACTCAATTTCCAGCATTCAGAAGCTCCATCCCAAGCAGATGTCAATTTAGGACTCCGGCAGCTAAAAGTCCAGTCAACCAGCATTACATCTCAGAGGACCATGGAAAGCCAGTTTCAACACCCTGCACAGATGTCCTTCATTCAGCATACCCCTTCAAGGCCCATATCCAGCCCTCATACTTCTCTGCACAGCTTTCCAAGTCACATCTAACACCAAGGCAGGTTTCTCACTCAGCTTTCATTCTGCATCAGCAGATAATTCACTTATCTCATGAACAAACACAGAAAAGCCATCAGTTGTCTACTCAAGAAGGTCACATAAATCAACAGCATTCTCTGTGTAGCCAACATGCTCTTTTCCAATAGCAGGTACCTCATTCACAGGCATCTAACCAACTTCATCCATTACTAGGTATTCCAAAGGCCATTACAAACATGGTCTAGATTACACCTCCTTTGCAACAAGGGTTACAACCAGCAGCAAAAATATGTAATACAACTTTTAGAGCAACTTCAAGTTCTTAGGCATTAGAGAACAGTCTTTTCCCCTGCAGAAAAACCTAGCACAGCAACAGCCAGCATGTATGGATAGCATCATTCTGCTATCCAGTCATGGTGGCAGCCATCTTGTTTTTGATTCATTAGACACAATTACAACAGCAGACCCTCTTTCAAAGCTTTGGATAGCCCTTCTAAATCAGCCATCTTCTCTGTTCATCTATCAACACTTAGAATTCCAGTACAGGCTTCCACTGCCTTTCAAAGCATTTCTTTGTTTCAGACACAGCAGCATTTGCAAAGCCAAGACATTCCAAAGGTAAATTCTCCTGGGGGAAAATGGTGGATGATTGTGATTTTTCTGTAATGTTCAAGGGTCAGGGAGATCATGGGCTATAGTAGAAATGGCACTGAACTGGGAGTCAGTCCCTGTTTCTTACACTTTTCTTTACTTAACTGGGTGGCCTTGATCAAAGTCTCTTTGAATTTTCCTTATCTGTAAAGTGATTAGACCCAATGATGATAACAAAATATTTCAGCACCTAACTTGGGATATGTCAGTGAATAAAAAACCAAAGTTAAAATAACAAAAGTTTATTTGCTTTCTGCCACTGAGTTATGTTGCCTAATCAAGGGGAGAATCAGTAACCATAATAAAAAGTAAATTATATAATACATTACAAGGAGATTGGGGAAATGTAGAGCAGGCTTAAGAAGGAAAGTGGGTTGCAGTTTTCAGTAAGGTTGTGATTAGGTTAGGCCTCATTCAGAAGGTGACTTTTGAGCCAACACCTGAACGTGGTGATGGGGAGCCCACAGTGTACATTCTAGGCAGAAGGAATAACCAGTGGAAAGATCCTGAGGGAGGAGTATGAGGTACTGTATTTTGCCGTGTATAATGTGCACTTTTTTGTCCAAATTTTTGAGGGAAAAATAAGAATGTACATTATATGTGGGTAGTACTAATTCTATATCTATATAAATGTTTTTATTTCTTTTATTTATGCTTGTGCATTAAAATTATAACTCTGAAAAACAATAATGATATCCATATGCAAAATAATACCTGGAATAAGATAATTAGTTTTGTTTCCAAATACAAATAAGTAAAAAATTGAATTAAAAAATAAAATTGAAGATTTTCTTTCCTGAAAATTTGGGCCAAAAACATGGGTATACATTATACACGGGAGTACACATATGGCAAAATACAGTATGTCTGGCATGTTTGAAGAATAGCAAGGAGGCCAGGATATTTGTTAGTCCTAAAATGTTAGGAGCCTATCTTACTGTTCTACATTTGTAATAAAGCATTTGCCTTTATGAAATGATACTAATGATCACTATTGTGTGATTCCTAGGTGCCAAATACTGTTCTCTAACAGCTTGACATGTACTATCGTCACAACAACCCTATGAATAGTAGCTGTCATTATCCCCATTTTACAGGTGAGGAAACTGAGGTTTAGAGAGGTTAAGTTACTTTCCCAATGTCATACAAGAGGGTCAGGATTTGAACCCAGACTACCTGGCTGCAGAGGCTGTGCCATTAATCGTTATACTATTCAGCCCCTTTGTAAGATAGCTATGTTATCTTTTCTGCCAGAATTGAAGAAGAAAAGGGTACGATGACTTCAGTGAGATTTCTTTAAATTGTGGGATTGATTTGAAATAATTAAAGGAAGGAACTGAGAATTTAAGTTTACTCTTTTCTTGATCTTCTGTTACGTTTTAGATAACCCTTAAAATCCCTGAATTTATTGAGTTTGGCTAATAAAATACTTGAGGTTCTTAGATAAAAGGTATGCTGTACTGTAAGAGTTTTCTAATGATGATATATTGTTATAAAGAGCTATTATCTCAAGTACTGTGTGTTTTATAAAATTCCCTCTTTATCAAGGGCATAAATCAGCCATTTTCAACCATTTTCATTTCATGGCATACATAAACTAAATACTAAAATTTTGTGGTACACCAAAAAATAGGTCTTTTGCCAACCTGACCAAAAAAAATGGGTATAATTTTGATTCATTCACACTGGGTGGTTATTGTGTTTGCTGTTGTTATTTTTTTTTTGACAATCTAAGGGGAAAGAGGTCAGTGCCCCTGACTAAATAGTCAAGTAATGCATGTTTTAAAAATTCTTATGGTACACCACAGTGGTTGAAAATTGCTGGAATAAATTATAATGAATTCCTATGTGTACGTGCTGACTCCTAACGGGGATGAGCAGTTTCTTCAGACAAAGCATGTTATTCTGGGATTTATTTCTTTTGAATAGAGTTGTTTCACAAAGTATTTTGCTTTGGAAAATTCATTTGTGTGGCCATGTGTTATATACGTTCCTTACCTAATTAAAAGAATTTCCCCAAGATTTTAAGAAAAATTTTAAAGGTACAGAAAACTTGAAAAAAATTGTAGAGTGAATACCCATATAGCTACCAACTAGATTATACAGGTAACATTTGCTGTATTTGCTCCAGCTATCCCTTTATGCATTTATCAATTTATTTTATTTTTTTGGTACATTTCAGAATTAAAGTTGCTGGCATCAGTATTCTTTATCCTGAAATATTTCATATCATTGACTAGAACTCAGTATTTGTTTATTTTTTTAGTTTACATTTAGTGCAGTAAAATGCACAGATTATAATTTACTGTGTTTTGACAAATGACTACACCTGTGTAACCCAAGCCATTATCAATATATAGGACAGAAGTTGTCAAACCTTTTCCATAATGGTCTAGAACAGTAACTGTTTCAGGCTTCGTGGGTTATAGAGTCTCTGTGACAAGGACTCAACTTTCTTATTATATGCATGAAAACAGCCATAGGCAATAATGTAAAAGAATGGGCATGGCTGTGTTCCAATACAACTTTATTCACAAAAACAGGTGGAGGGCCATATTTGGCCTGCAGGCTGTAGGTAGACTGCCCACCTGATATGGAATACTGCCATTACTGCAGAAAGTTCCCTCATGCCTCTTCCCCGTAAGTCCCCACCAAAGTCTACCACTGTGGGCTCTTTTCACCATAGGTTAGTCTGTTCTAGACCTTCATATAAATGGAATCATACAATATGTACTCTTTTGTAAGGTTTCTATCACTCAGTATGTTTTAGATTGATCTATGTTGTGTGTATCGATAGTTTATTTTTTTACTGTAGAGTACTATTCCATTGTATGAATATACCAAATTTTCTATCCATTTTACTATTCGTGAACACCTGAGTTTTCTAGTTTTCATCTATTAGGAATAAAGCTGCTACGAACATTCTTTTATAAGTCTTTTTGTTAACATGTGTTCTTTTCTCCTGGATAATACCCAGGAGTAGGTATTGCTGGGTCTTCAGATAGGTATTTAACTTTTAAAGAAATAGCCAGTTTTCCGAATTGGCTGCACCATTTTACACTAACACCAGCAGTATTATGAGAGTTCCACACCCTCACCAATATTATCTTAACTGTTTTGGTAGTGTGTAGTAGTATATCTCATTGTGGTTTAATTTGCATTTCCCTGATGACTATGATACTGAGCACTATTTTGTGTATTTATTGGTTTTTGTATTGCTATATCTTTCTTTCTAAAGTGTCTTTACAGGGCATATGCCCATTTTATTTTGCTTGTTGTTTGCATTGCTATTATTGACTTAAAGGAGTTCTTATATTCTGGATACTAGTCCTGTGTTAGATACATACTTTACAAATATATTCTCCAGTTTGTGAATTGCTCATTCATTTTTGTAATTATTATTATTTTTTTTTACCAGACAGGGCACCTTGCTCTGAATCAGTCTACTTAGGGTTAGGGATAGTGTGTAGATTCTTGACTTTGTGTAGGAAAGATTTCATAACACCAGTTCAGGTGACAATTAAGGTGACTAATATGTTCCCTATATTAAAGCTGGGGACAGTAAAATGAGGAAGGGCTTATTAGCGTAGAAGTAACAGGAGAGCCTAGGCTTGGCTGCCTTAACTGATTGGGAGGCCTTGGGCACAGGTTCCCGGGCTTAGTCTGGGAAGAGCTGCTGCTGCCCATTGCTCCCTGATTGAAAGTCTCCGGATCTCTTATTGTTTAGATGTATGCCTTTGTGGGAAAGAGTGAAGAAGAGGGAAAAGGGATTGGTGCAGGCTGTTCCTCAGAGGGAGAGCTCACCTCACCTTGGTGCCTTGCTCTGGGTCCTTTGTCTTGAGGCATTTATCTCTCTCTTGTAGGTGGGAATCTTAGGGGAGCCTGGTGGGGGAGGGTTTCAGCAAAATATTCATCAGTTTTGCAGGTGTGCCCTTTCAGGGTCATGGTCTCTACTGATTATTCAGTGACAAGGCAGGAGGTCATTAGTCATTGTAGCTGGTCCTGGAGCTGAAATACAACTGAAGCCTAGATGTTATCTCTAAGGAGGTGACCTTCTGCACCTGGCTGTAAATTGCTCCACCATTGTGTTCAGCTATCTATCTCAGTTTCCCTGTTCCACTTGTCAAGGAATTTTCCTAGCTTCTTACTATTCTGCCTCAGTTTCATTTGATGAGACAATGTATTTAATCTTGGTGAAGTTTATAATTCATTAGAATTTTCTGTTGTCATCAGTGCTTTCTGTGGCTTCAGAAACCTTTGCTTACACCCACATTACAAAGATACTATCCTGTTTTAGGTTCAAGTTTGTAGTCCATTTTGAATTAATTTTTATGAATGTTGTGAGGTAGGGGATCAAAAGTTCTTTTCTCTCCATATGAACATCCCATTGTTCATTCTCTAGTTGTTGAAAAGGTTTTCTTTTTCCATCAGATTGTTTTGGCACCTTTATCAACAGTAAAATAACCATATACATGTGGATCTGTTTCTGGACTGTATATCCTGTTGCATTGATCTATTTGTCCATCCATAGGCCAGTATCGCAATGTCTTGATTGCTGTAGCTTTATTGTATGTGTTGAGGTTAGGTAGTACAAATCTTTCTATTTTGTTTTGCCTTTCAAGATTCCTTTTGATATTCTAGGTCCTTTGCATTTCCATGCAAATGTTAGAATCAGATGGGCAATTTCTACAGAAAGATGTCTGGTGGAATTTTAATAAGGATTATATAAAATCTGGAGACCAATTTAAGGAGAAATAATATTGTGATAATGTTGAAACTTCCAACCCAGGAGCATGGCATATTTCTCTGTTTATTTATGTTTTCTTTAATTTTTCAGCAATGTTTTGTAGTATGGAGGTTTTAGCATAGCTCTCTTTTTTGTGTGTGTGTGTGTGTATATATATATATATACATATATATATATATATGGAGAGATACCTTTTGGTAAACTTACTTCTAAATGCTTTATGTTTTGACATTACTGTTACTAGTGGAATTGCTTTTGAAGTTATATTTTTCTAGTTTTTTTGGAGTTTGTATGTAAAATAAAATTGTTTTTTGTTTATTTTTTAAGGATTTTATTTATTTATTTTTAGAGAGGGAAGGGAGGGAGAAAGAGAGAGAGAGAAACATCAATGTGCGGTTGCTGGGGGCCATGGCCTGCAAACCAGGCATGTGCCCTGACTGGGAATCGAACCTGTGATGCTTTGGTTTGCAGTCCGCGCTCAATCTACTGAGCTGTGCCAGCCAGGGCTATTTTTTGTTTGTTGTTCCTGTATTCTATGACTTTGCTACAGTTCAATGTATGCAATATTACTTTTTGTTATTTTTTTATTCCTAAGGATTTTCAGTGTAAACAATTATATAATCTGCATATAGAGGCAGTTTTACTTATTCTTTATCAATCTTTATGCTTTTTATTTTTATTTTTGCCTTATTTCACTAGTCACAAACTTTAGTACAATGTTGAATAGTAAAGAAGTTACCAGATATTTTTTATTTTTTTATTTATTTAGAGAGGGGAAAAGGGAAGGAGAAAGAGAGGGAGAGAAACCTCAATGTGTAGATTGCCTTTCACACAGCCCTGACTGAGAATCTAGTCAATGACCCTGTGAACGTTCGGAGGCCTGAACTCAATCCACTGAGCTATACCAGCCAGATCTATTTTTTATTTTATTTTTTTACATTTTTTAATTGTTCAAGTACAGTTGTCTCCATTTTTCCTCCCACCCTTGATCCTGCCCCCCTTTGGTTTTGTCCATTTGTTCTTTATACATGTTCCTGAAAACCTGTTCCCCATTTTCCCCTCCCACCTCTCCTCTGGTTATTGTCAGGTCTTAATTTCACTGTCTCTGGTTATACTTTGCTCACTTGCTTATTTTGTTGATTAGGTTCCACTTATATGTGAGATCATATGGTTTTTGTCCTACCCTTTGAGACAGCATGGATGGATCTGTAGAGCATTATGCTAAGTGAAATAAACCAGGCTGTGAAAGACAAATACACTCTTGTGTTTTAACAATTTCTTTTTTTTTAAAGATTTTATTCATTTATTTTTAGAGAAGGAAGGGAGCGGGAGAGAGAGAGAGAGAAACATCAATGTGTGGTTGCTGGGGGACATGGCCCGCAACTTTAGGCATGTGCCCTGACTGGGAATCGAACCTGTGATGCCTGGTTCGCAGCCCGTGCTCAATCCACTGAGCTACGTCAGCCAGGGCATGTTTTAACAATTTCTATCCAAATTTATCTAGGCAAATTTTTTTTATCTAAATATAATTCATACACCATAAAATCCCCCCTTTAAATTATACAATTCAGTGGTTTTTCATGTATTCACAAGTTGTGCAACCATCACTACTAATTCTAGAATATTTGAAACATTGATCAGTTGCCTCTCACTTGCCCCCAATTGCGGACCAGGCCTGCAACCCAGGTATGTGCCCTGACTGAAAAACATCCAGCAAACTTTCCCATTGCTCAGTCCTCTGAGCCACACCAGCCAGGGCTCATTCTTCGTTCTTGACCCCTAACTCCCTAGCCTCTTGCTTTCACTTACCTACTTCTGTCTATTTATTGGCCTGTTCTAGGCATTTTACTTAAATGGAATCATATAGTGTATGGCCTTCTCTGTCTGGCTTCTTTCACTTATAACTATGTTTTCAAGTTTTATCTATGTAGTAGCATGTGTCAGTACTTTATCCCTTCTTATTGCCAAGTAATATTCCATTGAATAGATTATGATACCCATTTGCCACTTGATCATATTTGGGAATGTTCTACTTTTATGTTATTACGAATAATGCTTCTGTGAATATTTGCGTACAAGCTTTTGTGTGAACATTTATTTCTGTGGTGAAATCCTGGGCCATTTGGCAACTCTATGTTTAACTTTTTGAGGAACTGCCAAATTTCCCAAAGCAGTTTGTCCACATCCTTATCAACACTTGTTATTTGTCTTTCTCATTGTTGCATCCTAGTGGGTGTGAAGTGGTATCTCTTTGTGATTTTTATTTGCATTTCCATGAAGGCTAATGATATTAAGCATCTTTTCATATGCTTATGGATCCTTTGTGCCTTTTATACTCTTAGAAGAAATAGGTATTCAAATCCTTGCCATTTTTTATTGGGGTTTTTTTGGGGGGTCTTTTTATTGTTGAAATTGTATTCTAGATGCTAGATCAGGTATGTGATTTGAAAATATTTTCTCTCCTTTTGTGGCTTATCTTTATACTTACTTCATAGTGTCCTTGGCAGCATAATTTTTAAAAAAAAATTTAATGAAGTCCATTTATCTATATTTTCTTTTCTTGTTTACTCTGTTTTTGTGGTTATATGTAAGAAACCATTGCCTAATCCACTGTCGTATAAATTTTCTTCTGTTTCCTTCTGAGAGTTTTAAGTTTTAGGTGTTTGATTTATTTGGAGTTATTTTTTATGTAAAGTTTGAGATAGGTGTCCAATTTCATTCTTTTCATGTTGCTTTCCAGTTTTCCCAGCTCTTTTTATTAAAGACCATTGAATAGAGTTGACATCCATATCGCAAATTAATTGACCATAGAAGTATGAGATCTTTGACTCTGTTTTCCTTTTTCAAGACTATTTTGGTTCTTCCTGATCACTTGAGTTCTCGTATGATTTTAGGACCATCTTATTACATTTTTTCTAAAAGGTTAGCTGGGATTAAAAAAAAATATTTTAAAGATTTTATGTATTTTTTTAGAGAGGAGAAGGGGGGGAAGAAATGTCAATGTGTGGTCAGGGGCCTCTCGCATGCCCCTGACCAGAGATCTGGCCCACAACCCAAGCATGTACCCTAGACTGGGAATCAAACCAGTGACCCTTTGATTCACAGGCCAGCGCTCAACCACTGAACCACACTAGCCAAGGCAGGTTAGCTGGGATTTTAATAAAGATTGTATCTTAATAATAGTGAGTGTTCCAATCCATGAATATCGGATGACTTTTCCTTAAATTAGGTGTTCTTTAATTTCTTGTAGCAACTTTTCTTACTTTTCAGTATAGAAACTTATATTGCTGTATTAAGTTTATTCCTAAATTATACTTTTTATATTATTGTAAATGGAATCTTGTTTTAATTTTATTTTTGGATTCTTCATTGCTAATGTACAGAAGTATAACTTATATTTGTTGCTCTTGTACTCTGAAACTTTGCTAAACTAGTTTATTAGCTCTAATACTTTTTTGGGAGGATTCTTCAGAATTTTCTGTATATGTCATATCATCTGGTAAAATGGTTTAATTTCTTTCTAATTTGGATACCTCTTATTTCTTTTTCTCCCCTCTAATTGCTCTTGCTAATATCCAGTGTCATGTTGAATGGAGGTCATGAGAGGGGACATCCTTGTTTTGTTCCTGATCTTAGTGGGAAAGCTTTCAGTCTTTAACCATGAAGTATGATTTTAGCTGTGGATCTTTCCATGTTTAAACAACTTTATTTAGCTATAATTTATTTATAATAATTTGAATATATTTATTAGTATACAATTCAATGAGTTGAAAGATAATATGCCACAATAAAGATATTGAACATATGCAAGACCCCCAAAAGTTTCTTTTCCCCTTTCAGTATTTTTTGTTTGGTTGATCTAGGGATTTTAATTTATATTCTTAATTCTTCTGTTTACATATATTTAATATTGTATTTAATAGTGTATCATGTAAAATATAAGAATCATAAGAACCATTTATTTCCTCCAAACTTTAAGCTATAGTTGTTTTATATATATTATACCTACATATATTGCAAACCAAACAATGAAATGTTATAATTTTTTGCCTTATATGAACATACATTTTTCTAGAAATTAAATGAAAAAATGGAATTTTTTATATTTCTTTTTTTATTGTTACTCTATTACAGTTGTCCCAATTTTTGCCCCTTTGCCCTCCTCTGCCCAGCCCCCTACCCACTCCCACAGTTAATCCCCACCCTGTTGTCCATGTCCATGGGTCCTTCGTACATGTTATTTGACTAGTCCTTCCCCCTTCTTTCCACCATTATCACTTTTCTCTCTTCCTTCTGGCTACTGTCTATTTCATGTTTACATGTCTCTGGTTCTATTTTGCTTGTTAGTTAATTTTGTTCATTAGATTCCTCTTATAAGTGAGATCATATGGCATTTGTCTTTCACCAACTGGTTTATTGCACTTTCATTTTTTTGTATTGCTTGTTCCTTTAATATGAAGTCTTAACTCTGCCTAGCCTTGGATCCTGGAGATTTTATTCTGTTCTTTAAAAGTTTAATAATTTTATAGTTTTTCATTTATGATCTCTGTGACCTATGTTAATATGTAATTTTTGTATAAGTTGTGAGATTTAGATTGAGGGTTTCTCTTTTTCTTTTGTTTTCCTTTGCCTATCTATGTACAATTATTCTAGTGCCATGCCATTTGGTGATGAGACTATCCTTTTTGTTGAATTCCTTTTTACACCTTTGTGAAAAGTCAGTGGGACATATTTTTGTGGATTTTGATAGGAATTACATTCTGTATATAAAGTGGGGAGAATTGACATGTTGACAATGTTGAGTCTTTCAGCATATGAACATGGTATGTCTCTCCATTTATTTAGATATACTTTCATTGCTTTTATTAGCTAAGTTTATTCCTAATTATTTAATTTTCTTTGGAGGGATTGTAAAATTTCAGTTTCCGCATGTTCATTGTTAATACATAGAAATGCATTTGATTTGTATATGGTGTCCTATGGCCTCGTTGAACTTATTGTTGGTTCTAGGAGTGTTTTGTTTTTCCTGATAGAATCCTTGGGACTTCTTCATATAGACAATCATGTAATCTCCAAAGCAGAGATAGTTTAATCTCTTTCTAATGTATATGTTAGTTCTTATTTTTCTGTTATTGTGCTGGCTAAAATTTCAGTTACTGTGTAGAATAAGAATGGTAAGAATGAATATGCTTACTTTGTTCCCAGGCTTAGGGGAATATATTAAGTCTTTCACTATTATGTATGATAAAAGATATAGATTTTTCAAACATGCTATTTATCAAGTTGAGGTAGTGCCCCACTATTCTTGACCCTTGGAGAAATGCCCTTTCTGAGTTAATACAACCATATGATTTTTATTTCACCTCTTAATAAGTGGATTACACTGAATGATTTTGAATGTTGAACCAGCCTTGCATCCTTGGAATAAACCCATTTAGTCATAATATGTCATTCTTTGCATGCATTGCTAGATTCAATTTACTAATATTTTTTGAAGATTTTTTCAATCTTAAATTCATGAGAGAAATGTCTGTTTCTCAGTAGTGTCTATTATGTTACTCAGTAGTTTATTTCTTCTATGTGTTTGCTAATTTTCTGTCTAGAGGTTCAACCAATTGTTGAGAGTAGGATTGAAGTTCCTAACTATAATTGTGGATTTATGTATTTCTCCTTTTAGGTCAGTTGTTTTTTTCCCCACTTGTTTGAAGGTCTTTTGTTTGGTGCATCCACACTTAGGATGTTACATGTTTTTGGTGGATTGATCTTTTTATCACTATGATATGTCCTTCTTCATCCTTAGTAATTTTCTTTCCTCTGAAGTCTGTCTATATTACCTGATATTATAGATATACTCCTGCTTTCTTTCGATTAATATTAGCATATCTTTTTCTGTTCTTCTACTTTGAACCTGTGTTATCTTGCGTTTGAAGTTAGTTTTTTGTAGACAGCCCATAGTTGGTTTTTATCCACTCTATCAATATCTCCCTGTTAATTGGTATATTTAGACCATTTACATTTAAAATAATTCTTTTGTTTATAGATTTTTTTAAAGATTTTATTTATTTATTTTTAAAGAGGGAGAGAGAGAGAGAGAAACATCAATGTGTGGTTGCTGGGGGACATGGCCCGCAACTTTAGGCATGTGCCCTGACTGGGAATCGAACCTGCGATGCCTGGTTCGCAGCCCGTGCTCAATCCACTGAGCTACGCCAGCCAGGGCTCATTTAAAATAATTCTTGATATCTTTGGACTAAGTCTGTCATTTTAGTATTGTGGGGTTTTTTTATTCCCTGTTTCTCTTTCCTCTGTTACTTCTATTCTTGCTTTCCTGTGAAGTACTTGCAAGTTTTTTAGGGTTCCTTCTTGTTATATTTATACTGTTTTGAGTATATTGCATTGCATAGTTTACATAGTAGTTGCCCTAGGTATAACTTAACATGCTCTACTGGTATGGACATTTTACCACTTCATGTTAAGTATTGAAACGTTACTTTCATTAGACACATTTACCCTTTCTACTTTTAAAATATGTAATTATTTGAAGTATTTCTTTTATATGTTTATGCACACTATATGAGGGGGGACCCCCAAAATGGAGTTATCTTCTGGAAGGCAGGCTTCTTGTAGTTCAGGCGGTCCATGCTAGGTGAGTGTTCTAGGTACCCATCTGTATCAGTGTACCTGCTGGCGTTGGTGTGAAGGGCTGTGTTTGGCTTCAGTGAAATGTTTTGGGGTAGATTCTTTCAGTGTATTTGCCCACTTCATGATGGGTGATTTAGGAGCCCACTTGCCCATACCAAGCTGAGGGTTCAGCAGTTTTCTGACCAAAAATGGCAGGAACCCCATTGCCCACCCTTCCTACCCTAGCTTCCCTGAAGCTTTGAGGGAAAAAATTCCTCAAAGGGAAACATTTTGCCAATGTAGAAAAGGTGAAAGAAAAAGCGGCAGAAACACTTCAAAGACATCAAAATTGATGAGTTCAAAGACTGTTTTGAGCAGTGGAAAAAACATCTTGATAAGCATATAGAATCAAATGGAAGATCCTTTCATGGTGACTGAAGTTTAAACATGTAAGAATAAATACACAATTTTTTGGATATAAATTCTGGGGGGTTTTTTTGGTTCCCCATTTGTAGATGTTATAAATTTTGTCTTCGTCATTAAATATGATGTAAGAAACTTATAAAGAAAATAGCCTACTACATTTTACCCTCGTTTTTACACATTGCATTGTTTTTCTTTCCTTTCTGAAATTCTAAGCCTCCTCCTATTATTTCCTTTTTCTAATGCCTCCTTTAGTCATTCTTTAAGGATAAATCTGATAGCAATGGATTATTCTAGTTTTCTTATATCTGAGCATGTATGTTTTTATTTATTGCCTAATATATATTTTTCTTGATATAGAATTCATGGTTAACATTTTTTTCGTTTCAGAACTTGAAAAATGTTTTACCACTTCCTTCTGGCCTCTGTTTGCAGATGGGAAATTTGCTGTAATTCAAATTAGTGTTTCCCTATCAGTTTTATGTTGTTACTTCATACTTTCTATTAAAATATGATTTTCAGAAGTTTACTTGTGCTATATCTTGCCATAGATTCCTTTGGATTTATCCTGTTTAAATTTTGCTCAGCTTTATGAATCTGTTTTATGCCTTTAGCCAAATTTGCGGAGTTTTCAGTCATTATTTCTTTGATTTTTTTTTTCTCCACATTCTTCCTTGTCTCCTTCCAAGGCTTCAGTTATATGAATTTTCAGCCTTTTTCTGTTCACAAGTGTGAGGCCCTGTTCATTTTCTTTCAGTCTTTCTTTCTGTTGTTCAACCTGATTAAAAGTATTAATTTATCCTCAAGTTTACTAGTTCTCTTTTCTGTCATTCTCAGTCTTCTATTTAGTCTACCCAGTTACTTTTTTTAAAGATTTTATTTATTTATTTTTAGAGAGAGGGGAAGGCAGATAGAAAGAGAGGGAGAGAAACATCAATGTGTGGTTGCCTCTCACATGCCCCCTACTGGGGACCTGGCCTGCAACCCAGGCATGTGCTCTGACTGGGAATCGAACCAGCAATCCTTTGCTTCACAGGCCAGCACTCAACCCACTGAGCACACCAGCCAGGGCAGTTTTTAATTTACACTATTATATTTCTCAGTTTAATTACTTCTATTAGGTTTTTATAATTTCACTTTTTCTTGAGGTTTTCTATTTTTCTTTTGCTTCCAGATAAATAATAATTACTCACTGAGCCTTTTTTTCCTAACGTTTGCTGTATAATCCTTGTCATATAATTCCAACATCTGAATCATCTTGGTATTAGTGTGAGTTGATATTCTTTACTCATTCGAGTTCTGATTTTTCTTTTTCTTGGTATTACAAGTGTATCTCGAACATTCTGGATACAGTTAGAGACTTTTTATCATATTTAAATCTATTTTAGCAGACACTTGCCCTATTAAATTTAGCCTGTAGATTCTATCCTACTTTGTGGGCTGTAGTTCTAATGCTAATTTAGTTTTCTGGGCTCTTGTAAGGTTATTTAGGTCTTCTCTGTCTTCTGGTTCTGGCTACACACTTGCTGGATCCTATTGGTACTTCCTGCAGGATTGGAGGTGGTCCTCTGTGTTTTCAAGTGTTAAATATGGGGAGTAGGACTATGGAAGTAATGAAAGTACTAACCTGGCCTCCATCTAATGCTATTTTAGTAGAAGGTCAGCAGTTGTGGGGTCTGCATGTCTTTTACTACTGGGTAGAGGTTTGGGACATAATGCCCTTAGTTGCCTTTTGCCCTTGGGTAAAGGGTCAAGGGATGCCTGGCCTAAAGGGTCAAGGGATGCCTGGCCTGGACCTTTCTCTACCGAATGGTGGTGCATCATAGCTTCCTGGGTCTGGAAGGCTGTATGTTACTATAGTGCTTCCTCTTTTTCTTCAGTATTATAAGACTATGGGCTTCATTCTGAGTTTCAGCTTTTATAGGGCTTGCCCCCAGGAGAAAAGCCTAAAAATGGTAAACTCATCCACCGTCCAAGTAGTGCCTTCCTACCAGTTTCTATCTGCTTTTGTTTGCTTTCTTATGCCTTCAGGCAGTTTTTAAAAAATACTTGTCCAGCACTTTTTGTTGGTGTCTACAGGGAGTTTGATTTGATGGGACCCTTACTTAAAAGTAGAGCCTTTCTTTCCTAATTTTTGTTGTTGGAAAATACCATCCCTGGCTTAATTGAGGTAACCTCTATATGCCCATCAATAAACACTGAAGAGCAGATGACAAAGGAATGGAGTTTCTGCTGTTTTTT
Source organism: Tonatia bakeri (assembly GCA_004024845.1). Classification (NCBI taxonomy): domain Eukaryota; kingdom Metazoa; phylum Chordata; class Mammalia; order Chiroptera; family Phyllostomidae; genus Tonatia; species Tonatia bakeri. The sequence continues at coordinate 60,320 of PVIA01007098.1, read as the reverse complement.
TGTTTTTGTTTTTGTTTTTTTCTGCCTAGGGAAAGGTGAGAGGACTCTTGAGCTGAAATAGCAAGCTGTGCTTGTATTTTCTGTCTGTGTCCCAATAAAACTGAAAATTCTTTGTAGCAAGATCTGTACCTGATTTATCTCTATTCCTAGTATCTTTTCGAGCACACTGTTTGACACAAAGTTACTTGTTGAGATGTTTGTTGAATAAATTAATAAATAAGAATGGCTGTAGATATTACTATCAACCTGCTGTCAGTGAGAAAAGGATCCTTTGTTGATGTTTATCATTCTTGCTGCTTAGTCAGGACTTCTAAATTGGTAATGAACCTGTATAGGTGGACAACTTAAGATCTGTTTGTATTTCTCCATTTTATTGCCCCATGTGGCAAAGGGTTAGTGAATATAAGAGACAGAAAATGAATCATGAGTTCATATGTGTCAGTCGTGGTTTTGATTTATTTGTTCAATAATATGGAAAACCACTTATTCTGATATTTTTATCTACCACTGAGGTCAGCATTTCTAACCTGTTCTGTGATGTATTAGTACTAATGCATTAGTACTTTTGATGGTTGAGGTTGATTCCGTTTCAGTTGACATTGTGGTCTAACCAAACATTTGTTCAGAAGGTTTCATTTTCAGCCTCTGGAGAGAAATACTAAACCTCAGCAATTTTCTATGCACAGTACAGTGTTTGAGTTATCTCTATACAGTACAGTGTTTGAGTATCAGTTTAATTCTCAACCACAGTATTTGTATTATTTTAAAAAATCTTTTTCTCATTACTTTAATTACATAGGTAATATGCCACTATATATTCCTGGCAAAAAATTAAAACAATGCAGAGAAATCTTATTTGACCCTTTTCTTCCCTGTGTCCTCCTATTGCCTTCTGTCATCAGTTTGTTATGTGTCCTTTCAGATTTTGTTTCAGTGTAGTTACATATGTAGTTATGTACCCTTAGACTGTATAGTATTGTTTTCTGGTTTGGTGTTTGTCTTTAAACACTTAAAAAAGATCTTACTGTATATGTCACTTTGTATTTCTTTTGTTTTTATTTTATTGTCATGATTTATTTATTTATTATATTTTTAGGCAGTGGGGCCGGGAGATAGAAAGAGAGAGAGACATCAATGTGTGTTTGCCTCTCGCATGCCCCCCCTGTGGAGCACCTGGCTTGCAACCCAGGCTTGTGCCCTGACTGGGAATGAATTGGTGACTTTTGGGGTTGCAGGATGGCACTCAGTCCACAGAGCCACACCAGCCAAGGTCTTTTGTCCATTTTTTATTTGGATTATTTGTCTTCCTGGTGTTGAGTCCTATGAGTTCTTTATATCTTTTGGGGATCACACCCTTGTCTGAAGTGTCATTGGCAAATGTTTTTTACAAATATGGTTGGTTCCCTTTTCATTTTGATGATGTTTTCTTTAGTCATACAGAAGCTTTTTAATTTTATGGCACTGTTTTTTAGTTTAATGTAGTTTAGATGTATGTGTTCCTTGTTACCATGTTAATTCGGTGTCTTAGAATTGTTTTTTCTGCATGAATAATGTGCATTAGCACTATAAGGGAAAGGTGACTGGTTTTTATTATTGCTAACATTTTGCACTGAGAACTAGAAACAAGTGTTTCCTTCAGGGTTTTGTTGATAATTGTTCTTAGAAGCACTTACAGGATTGTACAGGTATCAGACTTTGAAGGCATCAGGAGTCAGTAAAATATATCCTGTATTTATTGTTTTCACAGATAAATGTATGTATTAGCATATTTGAGTTGTGTATTTTAAGATTACTCTGGAAATTGTGGTTCTTTTTTTTTTACATTTATTTTATTTTTTCATTGTTTTTCAAGTAAAGTTTTCTGCCTTTTCCCCCCATGCCTCCCTGCCATCCTACCCTCCCCGCCTCCCTACCCCATTTCAACCCCCCCTTGTTGTTGCTCATATGTCCTTTATAACTGTTCCTGTAAACCCTTCACCTTTTTTTCCCTTTATCCCCTTCCCTCTCCCTTCTGATCACTGTCAGCCTGTTCTGAATTACAATGTCTTTGGCTGTACTTTGCTTGCTTGTTCGTTTTGTTGATTAGGTTCCTGTTAATGGTGAGATCATATGGAAATTGTGGTTCTTATTAGCATTTTCTATTTCACTGCTGTTTCGTAGCCGATCTCAGTAAAATAACTTTTAGCTCCACATTTTTAATCAGTGAAGTAATTAATAACTATACTTCAGACTCAGTAATTCCAAAGTATGTTTCACACCCAGAGAGGTAGTTGTTGAAGATACCAGTGCCTTTGATATGTTTAATTTGTCTCTGGTTATGTTTCTATTCTACTGTTTTTAAGACAGTACAGAAACTATATGAAGACTGGACTTTGTTGATGTTTGTAATGCTGATATTAATTGTCAAAAGAATCACTATGTTCATTTTGTTGAGAAACAGCCATAGGCCTACTGTGTATGAATACGATTAAAACAATCAAGTTTATTCTGGTAAAGACAGTTTAAATATACCATGCACCCATTTTTCTGAGATATTCTAAAGGCATAAATCTTATATTTAGGGATCTGACGTTGAGGACCAGACACTGTCACCCTATTTAATCTTCACTGTAACTTCCTCTGTAAAATAGTTAATTCAGTTAAATGAAAATCTTTGTGTAAAAATGAGAATTAAAGTTATGTCTGGTTTCTCTAGAGAGAATGAATCTGGCTTCCATGATATTAGGCCATTTATGTAAAAATGCTATTTAGTACAATTGTGTTTTTATATGAAATTAATTTACTCTAATTGAAGGGAAATTGGTCTAAGTATTCGGTATGTTTGTTGAACATTGTCACAAAAATATTCCCAAAAGGCACATTTTACTTAGTATAGCTTTATAATGTCAGGGGACATTAGTCATTTAGATTGATTTACAGGGACATTATTCCGCTTTCTCTCTTTTGTAATGTAAATTAGTCAAAGCACTGGCGATTTTTAAGGAATGGGGGCCTTTCTGGTTGATCTCATTCTCCAGGAAGGAACCAACCTCTGAAATAGCAGTACAGTTGAAATCTTCAATTTGGGAGATTGGTGGAATGAGATGAAAGACTGATTATTTGTGGGTTACTATTATAAAGTATTTAAGGAAAAGGGAAACAATTGTTTTGGGGGGATAGTATGAAAGGTGTTTTTTATTTTATACTATACATGCAACATTCTCAGTTTTTATGTGTACAGTCAATTTTGAAACACAGTTTTAACAATTTAACAATACCGATTGCTGGTTTTAGTATACAGCACCAGTTTTTATATCAAAACTTCCCTATTTTTGATTCTTAAGTTTTGCTAAGTGACTGTAGTTTACAAAATGGCTTTGTGTAATTTTTCAAGATTACTTTGATGTGATATTTTTGATTCTTTGGGTATCTGAAACTTACCTTTCATATACATTCAGAAATTAAATTTAATTTGACTGGGTAGAAAAAATATCAGTTGACCACCTTTTGTTTCCTTTTACAAGATAGTTTGTACTGTTGACTTCTAGTTAATGCTGAAGAAGAGAAACCTAAAGCCAGTCAGATCCTTTTTCCTCCCAAGTGTTTATATGTGGCATTCGTTTTCCTCATAAGTGAAAAATTTGTTGTATATCTTTTACATGTCTTATTATGGTTATTTTATTTCCTCTTATGCCAGTAGATTTTAAAAACAACTTCTTAGAAGATTTTATTTATTTATTTTTAGAGAGGAGAAGAGAGGGAGAAATAGAGGGAGAGAAACATCAATGTGTACTTTCCTCTCTCGAGCACCCACTACTGGGGACCTGGCCCATAGCCCAGGTATCCGCCCTGACTGGGAATCAAAGCAGTGACTCTTTGGTTTGGAGTCTGGCCCTCAATACACTGGGCCACACCAGGCAAGGCTAAATATATTTTAAAAATACATAAAAGTAGAAATTTGAAATTATCTGTTATCGCATCTCTCAGAAACAAAGCTTTTAATGTTTTTCAGATATTTTTCTATGCATGTATTTACACAAATATATATTTTGTATTTATTGTATTAGAATAAGATCATACTAGCTTTTTAAAGAATGTATTTTTTATTGGGAATTTGGCTTTATTTGTGGGAAGTATACTTCCCAGAATACTGAATGGCTCAGTTAATTCCCTCTTTTTCATCTCTAATATGCATTGTCACTCCTGATACTTAAAAAAATATTTGTTGTTCTCCCTAAATTGCTGTAGAAAGCTTGCAGGGCCATGACAGTAGCAGTGCCTAATCAATTTGCTGGTTGTTACAGACCCTTGATAACTCAACTGAGGGCAGATATTATGGGGAAAGTGTGAAGTATAAGTGTCCTTTCAGTTAAGTTCCCTTTCATGAGGTGATTCCTAGGGAGACCTTGGAGTTAAGCCAAGGTAATTTTTTTCCTTCTGTTCAGTTCTACCTGCCTTATAATTAATTTTGTAGTTTCTCTCCCTCTTTCTGTCAGTACCTGTGGTGCTAGTGTGTTTTCCTTTTTCTGCCTGTTTAATAGCCTTGGTAACATTATGTGAATCTATCTGAGGAACTCTGCTGTGGATAAGTTATTTCTTAGGATATATTCATTATTTAGAATCTAAGGTTGGCTAAGAATTAAGCTTAGATAAGCAGTGACTTCATAGATGAAGTGTTCTTTTTAAATAAGATTTTATTTGTTAATTTTTAGAGGGGAAGGGAGAGAGAAAGAGAGAGGGAGAGAAACATCAATGTGTGGTTACTTCTCACATGCCCCCTACTGGGGACATGGCCTGCAACCCAGGCATGTGCCCTAACTGGGAATCGAACCAGTGACCCTTTGCTTCGCAGGCCGACACTCAATTCACTGACCCACACCAGCCAGGGCTGAAGGGTTCTTTATAAATATAGAACTGTAAAAGTGGGCATTCATGCACAGTGATAATTTTCTTTAATTAAATAAGCAATACTTTCATTGTTAAACAGTATACATAGCATATATACAGGTTTGAGCCAGTTTGTATCTTTAGTTAGACCTGAGTTTGAAGTCTGATTCTTTGAAAGGTATTAAGTTATTTTAGCCGTGGCTCTTTCAATTTATAAAATGAAGTTTTAATATGTCTATGTTTCATTTGCAACTTCCTTTTAGAAATGCATTATATGTAAGATGTATTGATAGATAAACACATTAATACAAATTTAGTAAAATGCTGTAGTCTGTGGATGGTAGATATATAAGTTTTCACTAAAGAGTTATTCAACTTCTCTGTCAGGAAAAAAAATGCCTATCTTACAGGCTTATTAGGGTTAGATGAGATATATGTGAGAAATGCCTGGAACTCAATAAGTGCTCAGTAAATAATGGTTGTCTCCTCATGGGAGAGACATGTTTTTGTAATGTTGATAATACAATACTATAGTTGATGAAATGTTTAAAAATACTTCCTAATTTCACTGGTCTACTTCACTCCAGAATAACTGAACGAGAATCTCTGGAATGTTGTGCATGAGCTTAGATTTTCTTCTTTCTATTTCCTTCTCCCCTTCTCCCTTTCTCCATTTCTTCTTTCTTTGTCTCATTTTATAAAGTGTATCTAGGGTAGAGAACCATTGACAGGAGGACAGCAAATAATAACGGAGAAGGAGGAGTTAGGAACCAAGAATAAAAGAAAAGCCTCCACTTTGCTTCAGTACTCTTTGAAGTTGTTTATCTATTCATTCATTTTCTTTTACAGACTCAGTTTTTGCCTCCATCAGTTATAGCCTCAGCTTTGTCGTTGGAAAAATGAAGATAATACCTAGTGCCTAGAGTTGTCATTCAGTTGTTGAATTTAGTTAAATAATGCATATAAGTTCTTAACACTTAATAAATGCTCAAAATAGTGTTTGTTTTGTTGCTATAATAAAAATAAAAATTATAAAAATGAGAACATAATAGTGAAAGATATTGTTGAGCATCCAGTTCCTTTTTAGGTATTGGTAAGGCACTAGAAATATTGTGATAAATCTTACAGGTATGGCCTATTCCCTCCAAGAGCTTACTGTATCATTGGGAGAAAGATCTAGAATCAAGTTCAAAAGAGAGCTTCAATTGCCAATATAGAGAGGAGAGAATGGCATAGCCCATGGAATCTAGGCCTAGTTTTGCTTCTCATTTTGGCTTTTTCCCAGTCTGCAAGTGTCCAGAGGTACTTTAGTTTTATTGAACTTTTTGCCAAGAAGTTATCAAGGTCTGAGTTATCCAGATATCAAGGTCTCCTTACGAAAATAGATTGGTGCCTTTCATTTGAATTTCAAGGTGAGGGTAAGGCAGAGATGAACACAACATACCATTCCTACCTTCTACTTTCTCCTCCATCCTAGTGAATCCATACTGAGGGGTTTTTTAATAGATAAATTATATTAGCTTCTAATTATAGATTAGGTAGTTAGCTCTTAAGTATAATCACTGTTTGAACATTGAAAGCAAATACTTTGGCAAAGAGATTTATTTTTTTGTACATGCAAGAATCAACATAATGTAGCCAATATAACAAATGTTTATTACAGAATTTTAAAAGAATTATGGTGGGTCCTAGCAAGATAGACCAGTAACATTGTGCCCTGAAGCATAAATCTGGAGGCAAAGCCTATGTATTAAGAGAAACAAAACATAGATGTTATGACAACAATCTGGAATTATATTTTATAATTACTTGTAATTATTAACAGGATTATTAATGATATTTGTGGTAGCCCACAGAATCATGACCAATGGTTTGGCTTATCTGCTTTTTTACATGATAGTTTTAAATCAATTTCTGGCGTAATATTTCTAGAAGTTTCAAAACTAACATTTACAAATATATGCAGGGCCATTTTTATACATGTGCTTCAATTTTAGGAAAATGCTTCATTCTTTATTTTGTCTAAAACTCTACTATAATGTGCATTGAAATAATGAGAAGAGGTTTCAAGATGGCCGTAGAGTAGCTGGAAGCTCTGTTCGCTTCCTTGCAGACAAACTGCTGGTCTACTAGAAATTTTTCTTTGAAAAACTTGCAGAGGGCAGGGTAGTAGGGACAGCATTTGACATTGACTTGCTATAGAACACCTGTTGGGCAGCCCTGGACTGGTCCGGCATGTGGCCAGCTCCTGGAAACCACACAACAAAGTTGAAGGAGCTCCAAATTCAGCATGTCCAGAGACTAATTGCCCCATGCACAACAAATTGCTGAGGCAAACCACAGCTTTTTGTTTTTCAATCCTTTCTTTATTTTCTCTTTTTTACCTCATTTTTGTGTGTTTTTTCCTTTCATAACTCTTATTCTCTTTTTCCTATTCTCACTATATTTTTCTATTCTATTTTTATTCCCATTTTTTCATATTCTTTATTTTAGTTCATTTTTCTTTTCTTACATATATATTTTTTAAAGATTTTGTTTATTTATTTTCATAGAGAACAGAAGGGAGGGACAAAGAGAGGGAAAGAAACATCACCATGTGGTTGCCTCTTGCATGTCCCCCCAACTGGAGACCTGACCTGCAACCCAGGCCTGTGTGTGAATGGGAATCGAATCAGTGAGCTTTCAGTTTCCAGGCCAGAACTCAATCCATGATCCACACCAGTCAGGATTATTTCCTTATATTTTTATCTATATTTTCTTTCTTTCCCTTGATGTTCTCTTTTCTGTTTCTTTTTTCTTCTTAAATTCTTTTTGTCTTTTATTATTTTACTTTTCTCCTTATTTTTATTGTTTTTTTTTCTTGGTTTTTCTTTTTCCTTTTTTGCCTCTGTTTTCATTTCTTATTGTCATTGTTGTTTTTGTTATTGATGTTTGTTTCTGTTTTGTTTAGTTCTTTTTGGTTTTGGTTTTGTTTGGTTTATGCCTGGACAACAATTTGTTGAACCTCACAGTCAACCAGCCTGAGGGTCAAGATATCCCATGAATACAACAATGGCAATCATGAACCAATTATAACAGGAGGTCTCACATAACTCACACAATGGTCATTTCTAGAGCACCTAGCTCGGTGACCAAGGAGAGTGCACCACTGGGTCCCAGAAAACACCTACCACAGAAGGTCCCTCCACCAAGACTCGGAGTCATAGAAGTTCTATTTAATACATAAGAAACAAACACACAGAGACAGCTGAAATGGGAAAATAAGGAAACATCTTAAATGAAAGAACAGTGGAAATATTTAGTAAAAAAACTAAATGAAATTGAGGCAAGCAACTTACCGTACAGAGTTCAGAGTAGTATTTATAAGGATGCTCAATAGCAAGAAACAATATATACGAACCATGAAAATTATCCAGGGAGAAAAAAGAAGAACATGTCTGAAATTAATACAGTGTAAGGAATAATCAGATTGGTTGAAGCAGAGGATCAAATTAGCAAATTAGAAGATGCAGGAGACAAAACTACTTAATCAGAGCCACAGAAAGAAAAGAGAATTAGAAAACACAGGATAGTTTAAATGATCTTTGGAACAACATGAAATGTAACATCTATATCATAGGGTTACCAGAACGAAAAGAAAGAGAGGAAGGGATAGAGAAACTTTGAAAAATAATAGCAGAAATCTTCCCTAATCTAGTGAAGAAAAAAGTCACACAAGTTGAGGAAGAACAAAGAGTCCAAATCAAGATGAACCCAAAGAGACCCCCATCAAGATATATCATAATTACAATGGCAAAGGGAAAAGAGAGAAAAAACCTTAGAGTCAGTAAGAGAAGAGACAATTACCTAAAAAGAGCTGCCATAAGGCCGTCAAGCAATTTTTCAATAGAAGCTCTTCAGGCCAAGCCCTATGTGGTGTGGCTCAGTGGATTGAGCAAAAGCCTGTGAAGAAAAGGGTTGCCGGTTCAATTTTCAGTCTAGGGCACGTGCCTGGGTTGTGGGCCAGGTTCCCGGAAGGGGCATGTGAGAGGCAACCACACATTGATTTCCTCTCTCCCTTCACCTCTGTAAAAATAAATAAAATACTTCAGGCCAGAAAGGATTGGCATGAAGTATTAAATGTGATGAAAAATAAGGACCTGTCACCAAGAATACCCATGCTGCAAGGCTATCATTTAAAATTGAAGGAGAAATAAAGAGCTTCCCAGATCATAAAAAGCTTAAAACTTGTTCATTATGACCAAACCAGCATTGCAAGAAATGTTAAAGGACCTGCTTTAAGAAAAAGAAATAGAGGATCATAGGCACAATGAAAATGATAATGAGTAAGTACATATTTATAATCACCTGAAATGTAAATGGATTAAATGCTCCAATCAAAATACATAGAATAACTGAATGGATAAGAAATGTGACCCATATATATATGGCGTCTACAAGTAACCCACCTGAAAACAAAAGCTTTACACAGGCTGAAAGTGAAATGTGGAGGAAAATATTCCATGAAATGGAAACAAACAAAAATAAAAGGCTGGGGTAGCAATACTTCTGTCTGACAAAATAGACTTCAAAATAAAGGGCATAAGAAGTTACAAAAAAGGTCACTATGTAATAGTGAAGGTGTCTATCCAACAAGAGGATATAACCCTTGTAAATATATATGCACCGGATATAGGAGCACCTACATATATAAATAAAATATTGGTGGACATAAAAGGAAATTAACAGCAATATAGTCATGGCAGTGGATTTTAACACTCCACTGTCATAAATGGATAGATCTTTCACATAAAAAATCAGCAAGGAAACAGTGACCTTTTCACAACACAGTAGTTCAAATGGATTTAATTGCTATTTACAGAACATTTCGTCCCAAGAAGGAGAACATACATTCTTCTCAAGTATACATGGAATATTCTCAAAGAAATGCTACATAGTAGGACACAAAATCTTAACAAATTCAAGAAGATTGCATTCAGATGAAGCATTTTCTCAGATCACAATGGCATAAAAATTGAAATCAACCTCAATGAAGAAATGCAAAAATAATACATGAAGGCTAAATAGCATGTTATTAAATAATAAATAGGTTATCAACGAGATCAAGGAAACAAACATTACCTGGAAACAAATGAAATTTAACACACAGGAAGCCAAATTATATGGGACACAGTGCAAGTAGTGCTGACAGGGAAGTTCATAGCACTAGTGACTTACCTCAAGAAGCAAGAGAAATGTCAAACAATCTAACCCTATCCCTAAAAGAACTAGGAAACAACAACTAATGAAGCCCAGAGTAAGGAGAAGAAAGGACATAATCAAGATCAAAGAGGAAATAACAGAGAGAGCAAAATTGTTGAAAAGATCAATGGATTGAGGGGTTATTATTCTAAGTGAAATAAACCATTCAGTGAAAGACAACAAATACCATATATCTCTTTTATATGTGGAATGTAATGAACAAAATAAATGCTAAGCTAATGGACAAAATAGAAACAGGCATAGTTACATCGAAGAGACTGGCAGCTGTTGTAGCCCAAAGGGGAGTTGGAGATTGGAGGAAGGAAGGTGAAGGGAGTAGTGAGAACATATCTACATGACTCAAAGACATGGAGAATAGTTTGGGGATTGTCTGGGGGGTGGGCTCATTAGAGGTAGGCTGACGGGAAGAAGTTCGGAGAAGTTCAGTAGCATAAACAATAAAGTAAGTGCTAACTTTTCAAAAGATCAACAAAACCTGGAGCTATTTATTTGAAAAGGTAAATAAGATTGACAAACCTTTAACCACACTCATCAAGAAAAAAAGGGGACTCAAATAAAATTAGAAATGAAAGAGGGGTAGTAACAACTGATATCATAGAAATACAAAGGATTGAAAGAAAATATTGTGAACAAGTATATACCAAGAAATTGGATAACCTTAGAGAATTGGATAAATATCTAAAAATACAATCTTCTAAAACTGAATCAGGAAGAATCAGAAAACCTGAATAGACTGATAACTAATGAAATTAAAGCAGTAATAAAAGAAAAAAAGAACTCCCAGCAAACCAAAGTCCTGGACCAGATGGCATGATGGAGGAATTTTCCCAATCATTCAAAGAAGTAATGCCTATCCTTTTGAAACTATTCCCAAAAATTTAAGAGGAGGGAAGAATTCCAAGCTCTTTTTATGATACCAGTATTATTATCCTAATTCGAAAACCACATAGACATAACAAAGAAAGAAAATTATAGGAAAATATCCCTGATAAACATAGATGGTGAAATGCTTAATGAAATATTATTAGATTGGAACCTGCAGTAAATACATTAAAACATCATGAAGTGGAATCAAGTGGGATTTATCCCATGGGTGCAAGGTTGTTACAATATTTGCAAATTAAATGGGATACATCACATAAAGAAAATGAAAGACAAAAGTCACATAAACATGTCAATAGATGTAGAAAAAGCATTCAATAAAATCCAGCACCCACTGCAGTAAGTATTCATAATTACTTATCTCTTCCCCTTCTCCTGGACAACTAACTTGCTATCAGTTTTTTTCTTTCAATTTTATTTTTTATTGGTTGCCAGTGTACAGCTTAGTGGTTAGACAGTCATAGTTTGCATAGTGTTCCCCTCAATATTTCTCATAACCATCTGTCACCATATATAGACATTGCAATAGTATTGACTATATTCCCTATGCTTTGCTTTACATCCCCATAACTATTTTGTAACCTGCAAGTCTGTACTTCTTAATCCCTTTGCCTCTTCTATCCAATCCCCCAAATTCCTTCTCCTCTGGCAACCATAAGTCTGTTCTCTATTACTCTGTTTCAATTTTATTCATATATTTTGTTCTTTAGATTCCACATATAAATGAAATCATATGGTATTTGTCTTTTTCTGACTGACTTAATTCACTGAGTGTAATATCCTCTTGGTTTATCCATGGTGTCACAAATGGTGAGGTTTCCTTTTTCATGGCTGATTAATATTCACTGTGTATAGAATATCACAAAAACACAAACATAGCTGCCATTTACAATGAACCTTTATACTATGTACTTTTTTCTTTCTTTGTATTTCTTTCAAATTGATGTCTGGGATTGGTAATACTGGATCACAAACATTTTTATGGCACAGTCTTTTTATGACACAGTTTTCTTATTTCTTTGTACCTTCTAACATTTATTGGAAGCCTAAAATGTGGTAGGCACTGTGTTTAGAGGCACTGAGAATACAAAGAAAAATCATACAGAATCCCTTGATTAGACATAATAAAGATGGACATGATAAAAGGCATTACTGAATGGTGGTCTCTGTATTGGTGTGTGTCCATCCATCCATACATGGATACATCTATTCATCCATATATTGCTTTCCCTCTGAAGCATGGGAGAACTAATTGCAAACAGTTTGCTTTTTACCTGTAAATATTTCTGTAAGAATAAGGACATTTTCTTAGTACAACAGAATGACCAAGTCCAGGTAATTGTCATACTTACAATATCTGTGAGGTAACATGAGTAGAATATTATTATTTAACCTGTTGTTCACGTGAAAATTCCACCAATTATCCATATAATGTCCTTAATGGCAACCCCTTCAGTCCAGGATCCAATTGAAAGATTATTTCCTTTAGTTTATATTGTTTTTACAGTTGTATTGCATTTCCTTTAGTTGTATTGTTTGTCTCTTTCATGTCCTTTAATTTAGGACAGTTTCTCAGCCTTTCTTTGTCTTTCATAGCATTGATATTTTTGAAAAATAAAGGTCAGTTATTTTATATAATGTTCTTCAAGTTCAGATTCAGATCATGCATTTTTATCAGGAATAACATGTAAGTAATTTGTGTTATTTGCACATTTTATCATATAAGGAGGCATGTGGTATCAATTTGTCCCAATATTGCTGAGGTTTAATTTGATTATTTGGTTAAGGTGGGGCCTGCCAAGTTCTACTGTAAAGTGATCTTTTTTTCTTTGTTCGTTGTTTTTTTGTTTTTGTAGTAAGTTATCTGTGAGGAGATATTTTGAAACTATGTAAATACCCTGTTCCTCGTCCAACATTTACTCATTAGTTTTATCATGCATTGATGATTTTCTAACTTCTTCAGTCCTTATATTTATTACTTGTCCTTGTACTGTAAGAGTTTTCCTTTATTTGTATAAGTATGATTTCATGGATTCTTATTTTATTGAATGGGTTACATTCTGTTGCTATCATTATTTATTCTGATACCCAAGTTGTGGGCAGTGGGAACCCTATCAAGCTGGCTTCTGTCTGCTATTGATAAATTCCCATCATTCTTTGAGCAGTTCTTTACTTTTTGGGACAGTAAGGTGATCCAGGTTCATCTAGTACTTTCCTTGTCCCAGGGCCAAAATCAACCATTTGTCTAAAAAACCTTCATCCCCTTTAGTTTAGAAACCAAGATATGAACTAAGGCATATGTTTTTTAGAGTACCCAGGGTGATTTTGTTGGTGTCCAGAACCCACTTTAGTAGAGGCTTTTTTGTATAGGAGTTGTGCTAGATATTTGCTAAATGGACAGGACTTATGGAGGAGTTGTAATAATCCAGGGAGATGAAGGAACGTAAGTAGAGTCACAGTATATGGGAAAGTCCAACTCCTTCATTGTGGTTTTGAGCAGAGAAGGGGCTACAGAATGAGGCAGGGACTAGTTCACTGAGGACTTTTATGTGCCATCTGAAAGAACTTAACCTTGTAGAAAATGGCAAACCATCACAGGGGGTTTAAACTGGGTAGGGCAGAGATCATTTCTAATAGATTTGCATTTTATGATCACTCTGCTATCTCCAGTGGTAATGCATAGGATGGATTATATAAATGTTTAAAATTGTTGGCATTTGCCTGTTTAGGAGGCTTATACTTTCCTCCTAGAAATCCGTATTGCACCTTCCCAATACTACCACCTCAAAGGAATAATTGGCAGTAGTTTCGTGAAAAAAAGAGGAAGAATGATGAGACCACACAGTATGTCAAAGCTTGTGTCATTGATTTATCTGTTTGTATAATGGCAGTAACTCTTCCTTTAGGAGTAATTTTACAACCAATACTGGAAGCTGAATGTCAGTGTTCTCTGCTGAAAAATAACAAAAAACAAAATCATGTAAAACTAAATGCTCTCTTTTCTTAATGAAAAATATTAATGTGTATTGCTACAGTTTAGTTTTCTTTATCTTTGGTAGTAAAATCAATAAGATTCATAGAGATTTTTAATAGTGTAGATGTTCTGCCTTGTTTGTGAGGTAACCAAAACATGATATGTAGCAAGTATGTTTCCCAAAATAATACCCAATTTCGTCTTTAGCTTGAAGTTTCATGTTATCATAACAACTTTTATTTCTATATTATTTACAGCCTATATCCCAACCAGTTGGAGTTGAACAACAAGCAACTCTTCTAAAACCAGATTTAGTTAGAAGGTAAGTATCTTCAAATTTAATACCATGGAAGTGGTAAGTGTATGTTGAAAGTATTTGCATTAATTAGGGACTTGTTGTATCTTAATTAGAGAAGATTTTTCTTTTTTGTATTTATGTGTATGTTCAATTTAAATAGTAGGTATTATTTTGCTTTTTTATTTTAATAAAGATCATATAGATTGTGAAATTATTCATCATTTCTTTTTCTCATCATACCATTTGGTTTTTAAGAAAAGCTCAGAAGGATTTAAAAAAGGGATTTCAAGTTCACTAGTTCTTTCTTCTTTCCTATTTTATTCTATTATGTCCATTCAATTAGTTATTTTTTAATGATTGTTCCTTAGAGTTCTATAATTTCCATTTTTTTCTTTTTTAGTATCTTCTATTTTTATTTTATTTTTTAAAGATTTTATTTATTTATTTTTAGAGAGGGAAGGGGGAGAGAGAGAGAGAGAGAGAAACATCAATGTGCGGTTGCTGGGGGCCGTGGCCTGCAACCCAGGCATATGCCTTGACTGGGAATCGAACCTGTGATGCTTTGGTTCGCAGCCTGTGCTCAATCCACTGAGCTGTGCTAGCCAGGGCTATTTTTATTTTTTAAAAGATTTTATATGTTTATTTTTAGAGAGGGAAAGGGAGGGAGTAAGAGAGGGAGAGAAACATCAATCTGTGGTTGCCTCTCATATGCCCCCCACTGGGGACCTAGGCTGCAACTGAGGCATGTGCCCTGACTGGGAATTGAACTGATGAGCCTTTGATTCACAGGCTGGCAGCAATCCACTGAGCCACACCAGCCAGGGCTAATATTTTCTATTTTTAATGAGGTTTTTTTTTTGTTTTGCTTCATTTGCTTGAAGAGTATTTGTAATTGCTTATTGAGTCATTTTGATGATGGCTGTTTTAAAATCCTTTTCAGCTAATTCCAGTATCTGATTCATCCTGGTGTTGGCATCAGTTGATTGCCTTCCCACATTCAAATGGTGATTTTCCTGGGTTTTGGTATGACAAAGAACTTTCATTTGTCTCCTGGACCTTTTGAATACTGTGTTAGGAAACTCTGGATCCTATTTAAATATTGTGGTTTATCTGGCAGTCACCCTGTTCTAATAAGAATTTAGTTTTCAGAGTACTTGTAGTATGACTGTGGTCTCTTTGGAACACCTTGCACACTTGGGCTCCACCTCTGTTTGGAAGGGGTGAAGAGCACTATTCTAGGCTTGCTGTCTCAATGTAGTTCTCTAAGTCGATCACGTGCTACTGGTAGGGTTCCCACCAGAGTTACCAGGGGGAGGCAAGGGCATGCCTGAACCACTTTCTCCTGCAGGGTTGGAGGTCAAGAAATTACTGAGCATGGACTGCCTTGGCCTATGGGCCCAGAGTCTGGACTGCCTTCTGTCACTGTGTGGGTAATCGGGAGATGCTAAGCTGTTATCTTTTTCTTTAACTGCTAGGGATTCCCATTCTGACTTCATTTTTTCACCCTTCAGCACCCTCCTGTGATTGTCTACTGTCATATTTTCATATTTTTTAGTTATACTTTAGGGAGAGAAACAGGAAGAGTTGAATTTCTACCACCTTGTCCTAAACACTAAATTAATGTTTTAAGATAAATCTGCAATGTGAATGAATGATGCAACCTCACTGAGTAGTATTATATCGCTTTTAACTGTTGAAGGTATTATTTGTTATTGCTATTTCTCTGTGTATTAAAAAAACTAAGCAGTACTAATTGCATTTTCTACCACCACTTGTGTTTATACAAAATGTTTTTTTCATGTGGAAATAGAAAAAAATTTAGGAGTTATTTGTATTTTTTTCTTATATATCTTTATGCAGATAGTTCATGAGTAGTTTTAAGAGGAGTTTACCAAAAAATTAATTTAAAATATGTCTGGTACTTATAGATCTTATCATTTGTTTCAATTGTATTTACTGTAATTTTTATATTGATGTATCTTCAAAGTTATTAAAGAAAAAAACTGAAAAGTGTTCTTGACGTGGATAAATTGAAAGTTAATTGACCCTTTCATAATCATTGATTTGAACCTGCAAAATACAACTAGTTAGAATTAATCATGTTGAAACTTCACATAATTTGTTTTCATTTTTCAAGCAAAATTTTGGTGTATTTCATTGATTGATAAGGAGGTATAACTGATACTCAACTTTATATTTCAAGTATACAGTGTAATGATTCAATATTGTATATATTGTGAAGTGATTGCCACAATAGATCCATCCATCATTTCACATAGTTAAATAATTTTTTCTTTGTGGTAAGAACTTTTAAGGTCTTCTCTCTTAGCAACTTTGAAATGTGCAGCGTAGTTTTATTGACTATACTCTCCATGCTGCACATTATATCCCCATGATTTATTTATTTATTTTATAGCTGGAAGTTTGTACCTTTTTTACTCCTTTCACCTATTTTGCCTACCTCTGACCCTTGCCACTCCTCCCTCCACTTCTGACAACCAATAATCTGTTCTCTGTGTCTGAGCTTGGGTTTTGTTTTTGTTTGTAGGTTCCGCATATAAGTGAGATTATATGTACTTGTGTTTTTTGTTTCACATTTATTTCCCTTACCATACTGCCCTCTAAGCCTACCCATGATGTTGCAAATGCCATGATTACATTCTTTTTCCTCAGTAGATATTTCATGCTATAACATATACCATATTTTCTTCATATTTTTTCCATTTGTTGTTTTGCCCTCCTGCACTATTACTGTGTTTCACACCCAGTCTGTGTCCCCTATTGAGTTCATTGCATAAAAAGGTTTATTTTGAGTGAGAATTGATTTCTAGGTGTTTTATTTGAACATATTAATAAGAAAACATAAACAGGATAAAATTAATCAAGAGGGTCCTCTGATAAAAGGATCCATAGAGGCCTGTCACTGTTAGTGTTTTTCTTTCTCTTCCACTACTCTGAGAAAATGTTTCTCAAACAAATACAACATGATCTCAGTTTTTTATGACTTATAAAAACAGCTTTATTGAGATATAGTTCACATACCATGAAATTCACCCATTAAATGTATACAGTTCAGTGATTTTAAGTATATTTATAGTTATAAAATCATAACTTTAAAATTTTTTATCTACTGGTTTGAAGGACAGAGAGATGAAAGATATCAGTTTGTTGTTCAACATATTCAGGGTTGATTCTTACACATGCCCTGATTATCAAACCCTTAACCATGTAGTATAAGGACAATGCTCTACCCAACTAAGCTATTACTTACTTATTTTCCACAAATTTTGATTTTACACTTGGGAAGTTTTCTTAGAATTGTATCATAATGAAATGATTGTAGCCATGAAGAGATTTCAGATGTTAACTGATTTGGGTTAAATATTGGGCTTTGAGAATCACAGAATAATGTCTTCCCCGAGAAACTGAATAGAAGTTGCTTTTGTGTTTTTAATTACTAGTTTGCAACATGATGTGGCAGCTGTGAAGGAAAACACCAATGCCCCAGAGAACCCAAGCGGAAATGGGAAACAAGATCGGATTAAACAGAGAAGAGCTTCCTGTCCTAGACCAGAGAAGGGGACTAAATTTCAGCTTATTGTTCTTCAGGTCAGTGTGTAAATATGGGTTAAGAGTGTGTGCAGAGGTCTGTGGTGGGGCAGGGGGGCGGGAGGTGGGGATCAGGGAGGGGTAATGTTACTGGGGAAGTAGAGTATTGTTAAACTCTAAATTAACTTTTCCTTTATTAACAGATTTTTCAGATAAGAATATTATGCATTAATTGTTAAACTTAGGGAAGATAAGGAAGAAATTAAAAATCACTTGTACTCTCAGATACAGTTCCTGTTAATGTTTGTTTGTTTGATCTCTTATTTTATACCTATGTGTAGTATTTTACATAAAGATCATGAGAGTACTAGTAATAGTGAAAATTTACTGAATTATTTTGTGCTAGATAGCCCACATGTTGTTTTTACCATTTAATCTTTTTAAGTTCTTGTTTGTTATATTATCATTTAATCTTTTAATAACTTTATATGATTGGTGGTAGTATACTTGCTTTTAAAAATGAGAATTACAGAGGTAATTTGCCTAAGGTCATTGAACTACCAAGTCATAATCAGATCTGAATCAAGATCAACTTTCAATCCCATATCTAACTGATGTAGTAGAGGTTTCAGATGAATGCTAAACCTTATATATAATTTTATTTCCTGCCTTTTTTCAAAAGGAAATAAATCATTCTTTCTTTTAAAAGATTATATTTATTTATTTTTAGAGAAGGAAGAGAGGGAGACAAATACCAAAGTGTGGTTGCCTCTCCCATGCCCCCTACTGGGGACCTGGCCCATAAGCCAGGCATGTGCCCTAAATGGTAATTGAACCAGTGACCCTTTAGTATGTAGGACAACACTCAGTCCACTGAGCCACACCAGGCAGTTCTCTATCCTGCCTTTTAAAAAATTAATATATTACATATACTTTACTTTGTCAGTAAGTAATTTAAAAAAATACATTTTATTCATTATGCTATTACAGTTGTCCCATTTCCTCCCCTTTATTCTCCTCTGTCCTGCACACCCCATCCCACCTGCAATCCCTCTGTTCCTTTAGTTCATATTGGTGGGTCATACGTATAAGTTTTTTGGCTTCTCCATTTACTTTACTATTCTTAACCTCCCCCTGTCTATTTTGTTCCTACCATGTATGTTTCTTATTCCCTGTACCCCCCCATTCTTTCCCCCTCCCCATCCCTCCTGATAACCCTCCATGTGATCTTCATTTCTGTGATTCTGTTCCTGTTCTAGTTGTTTACTTGAGTTGTTTTATTTTCTAGGTTTGGTTGTTGATAGTTGCGAGTTTGTTGTCATTTTACTGTTCATATTTTTTATCTTCTCTTTCTTAGATAAGTCCCTTTAACATTTCATATAATAAGGGCTGGGTGATGATGAACTCCTTTAACTTGACCTTATCTGGGAAGCACTTAATCTGCCCTTCCATTCTAAATGAAAGCTTTGCTGCATAGAGTCATCTTGGATGTAGGCCCTTGCCTTTCATGACTTCCAATACTTCTTTCCAGCCCCTTCTTGCCTGCAAGGCTTCTTTGGAGAAATCAGCTGACAGTCTTATGGGAACTCCTTTGTAGGTAACTATCTCCTTTTCTCTTGCTGCTCTTAAGATTCTCTCCTTATCTTTAATCTTGGGTAATGTAATTATGATGTGCCTTCATGTGTTCCTCCTTGGGTCCAACGTCTTTGGGTCTCTCTGAGCTTCTTGGAGTTCATGAAAGTCTATTTACTTTGCCAGAATGGGGAAGTTTTCTTCATTATTTTTTCAAATAAGCTTTCAGTTTCTTGCTCTTCTGTTCTCCTTCTGGCACCCCTATGATTCAGATGTTAGAACATTTAAAAATGTCCTGGAGATTCCTAAGCCTCTCCTAATTTTTTTAAATTCTTGTTTCTTTATTCTGTTCTGGGTGAATGTTTATTTCTTCTTTATGCTCCAAACTGTTGATTTGAGTCCCAGTTTCCTTTCCATCACTTTTGGTTCCCTGTATATTTTGCTTTACTTCACTTTGGGTAGCCTTCATTTGTTCCTTCATTTTGCCACCAAGCTCAATCAGTTCTGTGAGCATCGTGAATTACCCATCTTTTGAACTGTGCATCTGATAGATTGGCTATCTCTTTGTCACTTAGTTGTATTTTTTTCTGGAGCTTTGTTCATTCATTTGGACATTTGTGTTTTTTTTGTTGTTGTTGTTTTGTTTCTGTCTCAATGGGCTTGTTAACGTAGTAAGGGACAGAACCTTAAGTGTTCATCAGGGCAGGGCAACCCATGTTGCTGCGTTGTGGAGCTGTATATAGGGGAGGGATCTGAGAGGGAATAGTGCTGCTTGCTCTACTCTCTGGCAGTTTTTAGTCACTTCCCCTACTACCCACAATCAAATTGGGCCCTTCTGGTGCTGATTCCCAGGTGGGTGGGTTTGTGTATGTCCCGGGACCCTGTGGGTCTCTCCAACGAACTGTCCTGTGAGGCTGGGAGTTTCTCCTGCCTCCTCAGTCCCCACAGGTGTTTTCAGTCAGAGGCTTGGAGGCTTTACTTCCCTGCAGTGGAACCCTGGGTTGTACAGTCTGTCTTTCTCCCCAGTTGTTCCTCCCGGTTTATCTGCACACGAATGTGGGACCTCCCAGGTCAGAAGCCACTGCCTAATGGGTGCACCCACTGCCGCCTTGCCTGCCCCGGTCTTCCATCTGGTGCCTTGCTGCAAGTCCTCTCCGTCTGGCTGCCCATCTCCTCCCCTCCTACTGTTCTGGATGAATGTTTCTCCCTTAATTCATTGGTTGTTGGACTTCTATATAGTTCGATTTTCTGTCAGTTCTGGGTTTTTTATGTTTGTAAATATGTTGTTGTCCTTTTGGTTGTGTGAGGAGGCACAGTTTGTCTTAAGTACGTCTCCATTTTGGCCAGATGTCCTGTCAGTAAGTAATTTTTTAATAGCTTATTTAAAATGGCTCCCCCTGATAGTCCCTTTTATAGAGATATAATAATTTAATCATTCCTTCTGTTCTTTATTTAGGTCGTTTCTTTCTTCATATTTGTCTGCCTCTTTCTGTCCGTCTGTCGTTTTTCTAATTTCTTCTCTCTCTCTCTCTGTGCCTGTCTGTCTCACCATCTCCATCTCTGCAGCAAACACCATTGAGTACGAATCTTTGTACATATCCCTGAGTTTTTTCCTTATGTTAGATGTCTAGAAGTAAAATTAGTAGGTCAAAGAGTATGAAGATTATACGTTGCTACATCACTGTCCAGGAAGTTTGGACCAGGTTACATTTCCAGTAGCAGTACATTGTCTTTTGATTAAAAGAGTCAATTTCAAGCCCTGACTGATGTGGCTCAGTGTATTGAGTGTGGGCCTGCAAACCAGACGGTTGCCGGTTTGATTTTCAGTCAAGGCACATGCTTGGGTTTTGGGCCACATCCCCAGTAGGGGGTAAGCAAGAGGTAACAACACATTGATGTTTCTCTCTCTTTATCCCACCCCTCCCCTCTCTCCAAAAATAAGTAAAATGAAATCATTTAAAAAAATAATCAAAACAAAATATAGCCAGAGTCATTGAAACTAAGAACAATCTAACAATAGCCAGAGGGGAGGGGGGAGGGGACAGTAGGGAGAAGGGTTTTCAGGAACTACTATAAAGGACACATGGACAAAACCAAGGGGGAGGGTGAAAGCAAGGGAGGGAGGTGGGTTTAGAGAGGGTAGGGAGAGGGATGGGGAGAAAATGTAGACAATTGTAATTGAACACCAACAAAATAATTTATTTATATATAAAAAAATAATCACTTTGTGTGGGATTAAGAGAATTTTGGAAATGAATGACCAAATTTAAATATCCGCATTGCAGATAGCTTTAGTGACTATTCTTTTTTTTTTTTTTGCCCTTTTATAAAAGCTGTCTTCCCACTGATCACATTTGTAACTTATTTTTTCCTGAGTAATTTGAGCTTTAGATATTTCGTAAAATGGTTATGTAGCCAGTATTTCAGCAAGGGAAAAACAATCTTTTTAGATTCTGAGCAACTTAAACCATTTCTCCATGTAATGTATGTGAGGTCATCTAGATATTCCTTGTACCATTTGCAATGAGAAGAGAATGATTGACTCTTGAAAAATTTTTCATTACATTCATAGGGGTGACATTGGTTAATAAAATTATGTATGTGTAAGGTATGCAATTCTATAGTACATCATCTGTATATTGCTTTGTATATTTACTACCCAAAGTCAGATCTGCTTCCATCACAGTATATTTGACTCCCTTTACCCTTTACTACCTCTCCCCACCCACTTTCCCTTTGGTAACTACCATATTGTTGTCTATACCTATGAGTTATTGTTTGTCTTGTTTGTTCAGTTTGTTGCTTTCAGTTTTTTATTCCACATATGGGTGAAGTCATATGGTTCCTGGCTTTTTCCATGTGACTTATTTCACTTAGCATGGTATCATATGTTGTCTCAAAATGCAGTATTTCATCTTTTCTTATGGCTGGGTATTATTTCATTGTCTATGTGTATGTCTTCATCCAGTCATTTACTGGGGTACACATCAATTGTTTCCATTTCTTGGCTATCATGAATAATGCTATAATGAACATAGGGATACCATATATCTTTGTGAATAAACGTTTCTAAATTTTTTAGTAGATACCCAGAAGGATACCATAGCTGTTCTTTTTTTTTTTTTTAGGAATTTCCATAATGTTTTTCCATAGTTGCCGTAGTAGTTTATGTTACAACCCTCAGTGAATGAGGGTTGCTTTTCCTCCACAACCTCTCCAACACTTGTTATTACTTATCTTGTTGATAATAGCCATCCTAAGAGGTGTGAGCTGGTATCTCATTGTAGTTTTGATCAGCTTTGCCATTATAGCTAGTGAAGTTGAATATCCTTTTATATGTCTTTTGGCCAATTGTATGTCGTCTTAGGATACAAGTGTGCATTTAGGTCCTCTGCCCATTTTTTAATTTGATTGTTTCTGTTGTTGTTGTTTGTTTAGTTGTATGAATTTTTCATATATTTTGAATATAAACCCCTTATCAGAGGTATTGCTTGCAAAGATATACTTTCAGTCATTTGGTTTCCTTTTTGTTTTGCTGATGGTATCCTTTGCTATGCAGAAGCTTTTTAGTTTGAAAAAATCCAATTCATTTATTTCTGCTTTTATTTCACTGGCCTATGAAATCAAATTCATAAAATCCTCTCTCAGACCAAGATTCCTAAGTTTAATACCTATGTTGTTTTTCTATGTAACTTATTTTCTCAGGTGTTATACATATGTCTTTTATCAATTTAGAGTTATTTTTTTTTAAGATTTTTATTTATTTATTTATTTTTAGAGAGGGAAGGAGGGAGGGGGAGAGAGACAGAGAGAGAGAGAGAGAGAGAGAGAGAGATATCAATGTGTGGTTGCTGGGAGACATGGCCTGCAACCTAGGCATGTGCCCTGACTGGGAATCGAACCTGCGATGCCTGGTTCGCAGCCCGCGCTCAATCCACTGAGCTATACCAGCCAGGGCAATTTAGAGTTAATTTTTATATGTGGTGACAATTCACAGTCTAATTTAATTCTTTTTGTATGTGGCTTTCCAATTTTCCCAGCACCATTTATGGAAGAAGCTTTCTTTTTTCTGTTGTATGTTTTTGGCTTATTTGTTGAAAATTATTTGCCCATATACATGTGGGTTTGTTTCTAGGCTCTCAATTCTATTCTGTTGGTCTGTGTGTCTGTTTTTTTTTCCCCAATACCGTGTTGTTTTGGTTATTGTCATTTTGTAGTATAATTTGAAGTCAGGGAGTGTGATAGCTCCAGCCTTGTTCTTTTTTGTCAAGATTGTTTTGGCTACTCAGGGTCTTTGTTGTTCCATAAAAATCTTGTGATTTTTTTTGTTCTATTTCATTAAAAAATGCCATTGGGATTTTAATCAGGGTCACATTAAATCTGTATATTACTTTGGGATAGAGGGCTCTTTTAACTATGTTGATTATTCCAACAATGATTGATTCTTAATCTGGTGGTGAAATGTTTATGCCTAGGTGTCAACCTCTGGAGACAACATGGTGGAATGTCAACTGGAGACACACAATAACAAGATGGTGACTTTTAAGTTTGATGTTGATGGTGATGCACCAGAGGATATAGCAGACTATATGGTAAGTACAATAAGTCTAAATCATTTTCTTTTCAGTGTTTACTCTTTTTTCTTTCCAACTCATCTCTCATTTATTAAGAGCCATCTTCTATTTAGGGTATTTTTTTTAATTGTACAGAACTAAATTGGTTATGATCAAGATGAAGTCAGTGTTCCTTCTCTGGTTTCAGTATATTTACCTGCAAAATATGAAGGTGTTTCATTAAAAGATGTTTAGGTCAGTGGTTCTTATCCCTGGATGTGTGTTCAAATTACCTGAAGAACTTTTGAAAAATTATTCCCTGGGCCCTTAAATAAATCAGAATCTTTGGACATGAGGCCTAAGCATCAATCATTTATTTGTAAAGTTACCCAGGTAATTCTTGTATGTTAGCTACTGATAGAATATCTTATTTCTGGGTGTTTAAGTAATGTTCGTTATTTCATTCAGTTTTCATATTTCTTTGAATTAATAGAATTTAGTTAGTATTTTCCACTTTTAAAAAATGGGGATAGGTTAGGGTGGCAGAAAGACTATATAATGTTTACTTTTTAATTTTACTTTAGAGAAAGATGAAGGGAGACAGAGAAACATCAATTTGTTGTACTTATTTATGAATTCATTGGTTGCTTCTTGTATGTGGCCTGACCAGGGATCAAACTCACAACCTTGGCATATCGGAACAATGCTCCAACAGATTGAGCTACCTGGCTAGAGCCATAATTCTTTTGTTTCTGCCAGATTTATTTGGAGATATTTTTTTTTTGGCCAAGCAGTAGTAAACACTTTAAAATTTAAACATACTACCCCTGACTGGTTTGGCTCAGTGGATTTAGCATTATCCTGTGAGCCAAAGGGTCACCAGTTAGATTCCTAGTTAGGGCTTATACCTTGGTCATGGGCCAGGTCCCCAGTAGGGGGACGCAAGATGCAATCACACATTGATGTTTCTCTTTCTCTCTTTCGCCCTCTTCCGCTCTCTCTAAAAATAAATAAATAAATAAATAATCTTTTCTAGAAGATCCTAGATTTAAAAAATTAAAACATTTTGTCAGTTCTGCATCTTGTCTGACATAGTATTTTCTGAACGATCTCTAGTCTGTTCTTTATCATCTTTAGAGAAGTTTCATTTTGCAATTAATGATTTAAAAGCTTTTGGGCTTGGACATCTAGTTTTAAACATAAGCATTACCTCGGTTATGTCCTTCAAATGATAGGACTTTAAATGATAGGTTATGTCCTTCAAATGATAGGAATCAATTAATAGAATGCCTGGTAATTTTTTAAATGGTGGTTTCTTCTCTTCTGGGTAATGCAAACCTGACAAATGTCAGTAGTCTGAAAATAGGAAGAATAATTTCATATGTTATATTGCTTTCTAATCCTGGTCTTTGATAATTCTCTTGTGGCACTTGTATATAAATATTTCATTTTAATTTATTTTTCTTAAGGGTTGTCATCATTGATAATTATAATTTTGAAGAAACTAAATTCACTCTCATAAATAGACTTACTTTTACTTTTGGACAGGTGGAAGATAACTTTGTGCTGGAAAGTGAGAAAGAAAAATTTGTAGAAGAATTGAGGGCTATCGTAGGTCAAGCCCAGGAGATTCTTCATGTCCACTCTGCTGCAGAAAAAGCCACTGGAGTTGACTCTGTTAATGTGGAATCCAACAGTAGCCAAGTAAGATCAATTGCTTAGCAAATAGGTGTCTGGGATATGTATCAGGAACTTCTTCATTTATCTATTCATTTTTAATTCAGACAGGATCATCTGAACAAGTACAGATAAATTCTGCATCCACTCAAACCAGCAGTAAGTATATTTAATAAAATTTACCATTTGGCATTGGAATTGAGGCATTTGAAGCTTTGAATTTATACATCTTCATTTGCAAAGGTATTAGCCAGTAAAGGAATTTGATAAGTTGTTAATCTAGGTTTTCCCACACTCTGAAAGGACTTTATATCCCAGAAAAAAGTATAAAATAATTAAAACCATTCTCCAAATTAACTTATTTCCAAGTTGCTGCATAGTATGTTACCCAAAAAGCAATCACAGTACTGATGTGCCTTAATGGCTTTCATGTTTGAACTTTAGTGGTAAGTTTTTTTCCTCCCTAATAGGAGATAGAAACGTTCTGTTTTTTTTTTTTTCTATCTTCACCCAAGGACATGCTTATTGGTTTTAGAGAGAGAGAGGAAGGGGGGGCGGGAGGTAGAGAGAGACAGACATTGATGTGAGAGGGAAACATCAATCAGTTGCCTCTCTTAGGTGTCCCAACTGGGAACTGAACCCGCAAACCAGGTCAGTGCCCTGACCGAGGATTGAACCTGCAGTTTTTTTATTTGTGAGACAGTACTCCAGCCAGTCGAGCCACCCTGGCCAGGGCGGACAGAAATATTAACTAAGATCATTGTATTCTAAGTTTACCTCGTGTTCTTTTTTCTTTTTTTTTTCAGTCTACCTCATGTTCTAATAGTCATTGGTATCATGATTTTGTTCCACCAGCTATATGTTTTCCTTGCTCTGATCACTAAGTTTTGTAAGTCAGATACCAGATAAAAATCCAAGGACTAAAAATGGGATCCTCTGTTTCTCTCTGATGGCTTTATCTCTCCATTCTTCTCCACTCTGGTCATAGATATATTTAGAGTATCTGGGAGGGGGAGAAGAGCCATAAACGAATGAGGACCTCTGAAGGAATTACAACAACATGAAGAAGCAACAGGTGGTGTGGGAGTCATGGAAGCAGATACCATTACCCTGAAATTTGGTTTGTGTTAGAATGCCAGGGTCTTCCTCTATGTTCTTTTTTTTTTTTTCATTAGCATGAGTCTGAGCAGATATCTGACTGACAAATTATGGCGTCTTTTAAAAAAGAATTACTTATTTGAATAAATGTCCAAAGTAGGAGTAAAGATATAGGGGCTTATTTTACTTTATTTTTTAAGTTGTCATCCTGTAAAATTTGACTTTTTTCTTTTGGCGTACAGTTCTGTACATTTTAATACTCATGTAGATTTCTGCAGGCATCAACCATGGTCAACATAGAGAACAGGAAATGTAGGTCTTAATGGTAAAAGTGCTTTCTATTTTTCTCCCTAAAAGTGTCTTGCTTCTAACTCCTATTGATTTAATGTTTGTTTTGATAGAATCTAAAACCCTTCTTTAACAACATCTTATGCTTACTTAACTCTGTAGAGTATTTTTCAGGATTGCAATTCAGTCCTTAAAAAATTACATCCTAGTGCTATCAAAAACAGAGATACAAGAGAAATTGGTGTTGTAACCTAGTTTCCTTAATAAGGTAAACATACTGACAACTGCTTAGCACACTAAATTTTGCTAATTCTTTCTACAGATGAATCTGTTCCTCAGTCATCCCCAGTTGGTCGGTGGCGATTCTGTATCAATCAAACAATAAGAAACCGTGAAGCTCAATCACCTCCTTCTCTTCAGCAGTCCATGTCTACAGTTCCTGGGCTATATCCACTTTCTAGTAAGCATTTATTTTCTGTCGACTTTATCCAGACTTGGAGGATGAGGTTGCAAAATGTGGACTGTATCTTCAACTTGTTTACATGGGATTTTTGTGCTTAAGAGAATTTTCATAAGCATTTTCTGGATGTTAATGCCAGGGTATATCTTAAACCATTTTTATTTAGTATTTATGAGAAAAAGAAAAGTTTTTTTTTTCTTTGACAGGTTGAATTCTGTGCATTGTGAGACCTAGTTACAACCTGGTACTTTCACATAATTTCTCATTTGTCCTTTGGTCTTCCTGTCCCCTTTGAGTTTGTGTAGTAGTCCATGCTTTGTACTTATTAATATATGCTCAGCCATTCTTTGTTATTGTTCCAGGTCCAAGAAAAATAAATAATAAGGAATTATCACAGGATACACTGCTCACTCTAGAAAATAATCCATCCCAGCGTGCACTTTTCACCTCCAAGTCAGAACACAAGGATGTAGTTGATGGTAAGATTTCTGAATGTGCCAGTGTAGAAACTAAGCAGCCAGCTATACTTTATCAAGTGGAAGATGACAGGCATATAATGACACCTGTTGCTAGTAGTTCCACTTACACTGCTACTTCAGTTCATACTGTTCCAGTTGAATGTGAGGGACTCACCAATCAAGCAGGAATATTTCTATCTGTGAATCCATGTCACCAAGCTTCCAGTCAGGCTAATGTACTTACGGCACCTCCTGGCGAGTCAACACATATTGCTGGTAACTCTCTTAGAACTTCAGCATTTATGTCTGATCAGAAGCCTCAGTCCTTATCAGTGCAGCAGCCAACCATAGATGCAGATTTTATATCCCAAGAAGGAGAAACCACAGTGAACACTGAAGCAAGTTCTCCTAAGATGGTTGTTTCCACTCAGACCCCCAGCCTTGAACCGACTACCCTTCTACCCACTACTGTCCTGGAATCAGATGGGGAAAGACCTCCAAAAATGGAGTTTGCAGATAACCGAATTAAAACTCTGGATGAAAAATTAAGAAACTTGCTCTATCAGGAGCATAGCATAACTAGTGTCTATCCCGAGAGCCAGAAGGATACCCAAAGCATAGACTCTCCAGTTTCTTCCTGTGCTGAAGATATACTCTCATGTCCAGTACCAGAAGTCATAGCCATCAGTCACTGTGGAATTCAAGACAGTTCTGCACAGTCCCCTAACTTTCAGCAGACAGGCTCTAAGATTCTGTCCAATGTGGCTGCCAGTCAGCCTGCTATCATGTCAGTGTTCAAAAGAGACCTGAATGTGATAACTTCTGTACCCAGCGAATTATGTTTACATGTAAGTATACTTCTTTCTAAACAATTCCTTATCCTTATGCCTCTAAAGAAATGCATTCTTTTCTGAAGTTTTGTTCTTTGGAATTAAATTTTCTATGTCACAAGATTCTGATGTCACAGGTATTTAAGAAGGCCATGACTCAGTTGCAAGTACCCCAAACTTCTCAATAATGATGACTGATCTTTGGTGAGAGAGCCCTCTAGTGCATTAGCTAGGAACTTTAAAACAATGTCTAGTTTTTTGTTAATGATAAGAACAAGACTAATTTATAGATTTACTTTTAGTGGATAAGAAGAACTTACTTTTATATTTTATTTACTTTTTTAAGATTTTATTTATTTATTTTTAGAGAGGGAAGGGAGGAAGAGAGAGGGGGGGGGAGGGAGAGAGGGAGAGGGGGGGGGAGAGAGGGAGGGGGGGGAGAGAGAGAGAAACATCAGTGTGCGGTTGCTGGGGGACATGGCCTGCAACCTAGGCATGTGCCCTGACTGGGAATCGAACCTGCGATGCCTGGTTCACAGCCCATGCTCAATCCACTGAGCTACACCCGCCAGGGCATATTTTATTTACTTTTTAAAAATGATTATTTATTTTTAGCCCTGGCTGTTGTGGCTCAGTGGATTGAGTGTTGGCTTGCAAACTTGAAAGATGGCCGGTTCGATTCCCAGTCAGTCAGGGCTCATTCCTGAGTTGCAGCCAGGTCCCCAGTTGGAGTTATGCGAGAGGCAACCATGTTTCTCTCACACACTGATGTTTCTCTCCCTGTCTTTCTCCGTCTTTCTCTAAAGATAAATAAATAAAATCTTTAATTTTTTTAGCTTTATTTTTGAGAGCGTGGAAGGGTGGGAGAAAGAGAAGCAGACAAGCATTGATATAAGAGAGAAACATTAATCACTTACCTCTTGAATGTGCCCCAACCAGGACCGAACCCACAACCTTGGCATGTGTGCTGAGAGTCGAACTAGCAACCTTTTGATTTGCAGGGTGACACCAAGCCAACTGAATTATACCAATCAGAAATGGAAGAATGTAGTTTTAGATTTCCACTTAAAAATGCCTTTTATGTTTCCTTTTTAAGAATATCATGATTTTAGTCTTGGTTGGTGTGGCTCTGTGGATTGAGTGCTGACCTACGATCCAGAGGGTTGCCAGTTCAATTCCCAGTTGGAGCACATGCCTGGGTTGTGGGCCAGGTTTCTGGTGGGGGGCTCACAAAAGGCAGTCACACATTCGTGTTTCCTTTCTCCTTTCCTTCCCCTCTCTCTAAAGTAGATAAATAAAATCTTAAAAAAATAAAATAAAATGGAGATTGTTTTGGTAAAGCTGTTAAAAAAGAATACTGTGATTTTAATTTAATCTTAATATTTTGTTGAGTTGTGTAATTGAAACCTCTATGTTTTGTAAAGTAATGTCACCCCAATAAATTCAATTTAAAAAACCCCACTAAACTCTGTAGTTTAAATGAACTAACTTTAGAGCATGTGAAACATATATCAATGAAACTGTTTTTAATGTGAAAAATGTCTTTATTTTGCTTCACACTTGATTAAGTACATATGGTAAGATCATTTTGAGTTAATTTTTTTTATATTGTATGAGGTAAGGGTTCAGTTTTATTATTTTGTATGTCGCTAACCAGTTGTTCCAGCACCACTTGTTGTTCCTTGTTGTTACAAATGGAATTCTTTTGTTAATTTTCTTTTCAGATTTGTCATTGCTAGTCTATAGAAACACAACTGATATTTTAAATGTTAAATTGTATCGTGGAACTTTACTGAATTTCTTTATTATCTCTAAGAGCTTTTGGTGTATTATTTTGGATTTTCTATATATTATATAAGATCATATCATCTATGAATAGTAGTAATTTATTTTTTCATTTCCTGTTTTTCTTATCTATTAACTTTTCATTTCATGCTTTCCATCTTTGTCCCTTTTGGTTTTTGTAGTGGAAGAATTTCTCATTTTTTAAAGTTGTTTCCAATATCCTCTTTAGCAAGTTTTTTATGTAAACGATTATGTTTGTAATTTCTAATAACTGTACTTCATTCTTTTTCTTATGGCTATTGTATACTCACACATGTCTTGAAGATATTAAAGTATTATTTTATGTTATTAATGTTATTTCCTTGGCTCTTCTGTTCTTTGATTTTAGTGGGATTTTTTTTATTGTATTGATTTATCATAAATGTTTGGTGATTCTTACTTTCATTCCCTTCTTTTTCCTCCATAAGATTTCTTGTTTGTCACTCTGTAAATAATATACATAATTAATGTACCCTTCCTACAGTAATTTCAAGAAAGGTGTGTTACATTGTTCCTGGCACTGGATTGTACCTTATCTGTAATCCTGCCTGGAGGGTGGCCCACTAGTCTTCAAAGTTAAAAGAGTTTCCCCTTCCTCCTGGATGTTGTCTCCTCCCGATGTTGCTGACCTTTCTCTTGGCCACAAATATTTTCCTCTTACTACTCTAATTTGGGAGCAGATACCTCTGCAGTCTTTTGTTTGCTGTGGAGGTAGGAAGGGAAGGACCACAACTTCCTGTTTGTTCCTTCTTTGGTACCCAAGCAGTTCACTCTTCCACTCAGTGAGTATCTATTGAGCAGTGAATAAGTCAAGATCTGTTTTTATGGAGTTCACATTCTGGGGTATAGGGGAAGATAGAACCTAAAAAAATAAAGTAATTGAAGTAAAGATCTATGATAGAAAAACCAAGGGATAACTTTATACATATGTGGTGGTCAAGGAAGGAGTTATATTTATTTTGGTGGTGACATTCACAGTTGGAGACTTATTCAATGAACACAAATAAGGCCAGTATGTAGGAGACTGTTAGGAGATGATGTTGCAGAAGCAAATAGGAGACCGATCATACAGAACTTTGTAAGCATTCTAGTCAACCACTGATCTTTTGGTTGGCCAGGACCCTCTCTTGCTGCCCATATCTGCCATTCAAACTATGGCATTTTGAAATAGTTCCTGCATATGTATATCATGGGCTGTTTTTTCCTGATTTAATTATATATGAATATGTCTGCATCTCTTTTTCCTGTCATGTCTATGGGTTTGAATTGGTAAAGGATGCTATCACTTGTATTTAGTTTATTGATCCCGTTATTACTCACGAAAAATCTTTTCTATAATTTCAGTGGGACCAATGTTACACTTCCTAATTGTACTATTATTGAGAATATTTTTCCTCTTTATGAAGGTAGTATTATTACTATTCCAAAATGGGACTTTGGAAAATAAAAACAGATTGTTCAGAATTTTATTTTCAATAACTGCTGATCTACTCTAAGTGTTAATAATTCTTATCCAAGATTGTAGTATACTTAGTGTTGCTTAGACTATCTTCCTTCAGAAATGCTAAATCCCATTCCTTGGCTTTTAAACACTCTTTTTTTTAAAGATTTCATTTATTTATTTTTAGAGAGAGGAGAAGGGCTAAAGAAAGAGAGGTAGACAAACATCAATAGGGAAGAGAAACATTGTGTGCTTGCCTCTCACATGCCCCAACAGGGGACCTGGCCTGCAACCCAGGCATGTGCCCAGACTGGGAATCGAACCAGCAATCCTTTGGTTCACAGGCCTGCATTTAATCCACTGAGCTACACTAGCTAGGACAGTAAACACTTTTTAAAGGATCCCACATTACTGTTTATAGTTATTCAGTGCATGACTAGAAACTATGAGGAAGAACAATTTTGAAAAAGTTCATTGAGACACATGAAGGATGCCTAAGGATGTGTAATGGTCACTATTCAATCCCAGTGCCCGGTGAGTGGCAGGAACGCAACACCTAGGGTCTAAAGTGGGGGGTTATCCTAAGAAGAAAAGAAGAAGGAAGTATGATTTTATTGCCAACTGTGGCCTGATGTTAACATTTTTTAGAGTAGGAATTTGAAATAATTTTGAGATCTTTTGTAAATTTCTGTGTGCTTATATAAAGAAAGAAACTTGATTTGGTTATATTTCCCTGTTTACATAAATGTCTAGTCATCTTGGTTTTCTGTGTTATCATTTATGTCAAGCATTTTTAACTCTTTTGAATAACAAGCATAAATAAAAGTTTTCAGTTTGAGTATAGGGTTTCAGTAACCTGTTTTAGAAAATTGGTACATGTGAAGGAAATAATTTGAATTTCAATTTTCAGTTTTCAGATTTGCTATACGAAAAATACTCAAGGGTAGCAGGTTAATATTCTGTCGTTTTATTTATCTTAAGTCTAAATAATATTTTTAAAGTAAGGGGAAGGGTTAATTCCTATAAGTTGAATACTTTAGGTTCAGTCTGAAATTGTACTATAATGCAAATATTACATGGCATTTTATCTTATTTTTTATGTTTTATTTTTTTTTCTTGGTGTCTGTGACCAAATTTATCCCTGAGGCCCAGCAGGGCCCATGAGTCACAGTGCTTCTGTGGCAGCCTGCGGAGGCATTTCATTTTTAATTACTGATTAGTCCATATAAGAAACTGCAATGGTCCAAACAACTGCACCACCTTACCTAATTTATTATTATTTTCATTTTTCTCTTTTTGTCCCCATTAGGAGACGTCCTCAGATGCTTCACCTCCAGGGGACCCAGAGACCTATCCTGCTGATGTGTCAAGAGGTGGAGCCATTCGTCTGCAGACAGGAGGTGGATATTTTGGCCTAAGCTTTACTTGTCCTAGTCTCAAAAATCCTATTAGCAAGAAATCCTGGACTCGCAAATTAAAAAGCTGGGCATACAGGCTACGGCAGTCAACCAGCTTTTTCAAGAAATCAAAAGTCCGTCAAGGTAGTGTGCTTACAGTCAGGGACATAGACTAGGTAACATCACTTTTCATTTACTTCTGTTTTGTTTTTTGGGTTTTTTTGTTCATACACCAATGTTGTCACTTTTTCCACATAGCCCATGTATGTGACACATCCCATTAATGTCATTGCCACTTTTATTTTTCCTTTTATAAGTAATTTGTTTTTACAGTTATTCATTTCATATAGATGCTATGTCTTGGGATAAGTCTTGCCATGTGTGATTTAGAGTTAGGGACTTCTACAATGTTGCTTATTACATTAACAGTTTTTAATTGTCTAGCCGGAGTTAAGTGTTTTCTACTTTTCTTCATTTTTGGTAATGTCAACAAATTTAGTCTTAAACAATTTTTCTCTTTTCTGCTTACAATTTTGCAAAACTTGCAGTGGAAACAGAAGATATGAGGTCAGCAGTTGCTCCTGATCCCATTCCTCTGACAGAAGAGTCCACAGCTGATACTAGGGCTTTGAGTAGATGTAAAGCAGTGAGTGGATCATTTCAGCGGGGTCGGTTCCAGGTTTGTATTTTTGGTTGAATCCTTATCTACAAGGGCATTATAACAAGTAACAGCATTGAATACATTGGTCTGTACATGATACTTATTTTAAATGTAGATCATTATATTTAATTTTCATCCCCTCACCTTTTGAAACCACCTATAAAGGTGTGTAAAGAAATGGGGATTTTAGTAGCTCGAAGAGAACACAGAAATGCATCATTAACTTCTGTGGAAGGTTGGGTCATCTTTTTTATAAATCCAATTTCATGTCTTTTAGAATCTTGGCATCTTTAATTATAGAATTTTTTTTAATTGTGGACTTTTATTTGAGCATTGAGAAGCCAGCTGTCTTTACCCAAGATCAATTAAAAGCCTTTGAATATGGGGAGTAAAGATAGGATTTTAGTTTGTTATTGTCTATATGTGGATATCACGAGCAGAACATCCACTTTTCTGTGCCATGTATTGATATTGAATTTCTTTGTGGGTTTACTCTTCAGTTAGGTGGAGCCAGCCACTTTTGCCTTTTTGTATCTTAGGTGATTACAGTTCCTCAGCAGCAGCCAGTGAAAGTAGCATCTTTTGGAATAGAACACAGACCAGCCTTCACTGAGATGACAAGCCATTCTAGTGAAGAAGCTCTACCCTCTACTGAAACAGCAAAGGTTCAGCTGGTTGAAATGGAACCTGCCACACACAATCCACAAACTTTATTTTCTCCTCAGAATTTACAAACCCTTCATGAAACAATTAAGGAAGATAAAGGAATTCCTAAACAAAGCGACAACTTCTCATCTTTCAGCACAGTTTGTGAGACTGATGTCTCTTCAATAACCCCCGAAAAGGAATTGGAAGAAAATTCAGCCACAGGAAGTAGCATGCAGTCTGGGTCTGATCATTTGCCTAAAGAAAAAGAAAGACTTACTGTTGGGAAACAACCTAGCTCTGACAGTGAATTTTCAGCCTCTCTTGCTGGCAGAGGGAGCTCAGTAGCAAAGCCTCGTCCAGAGAGTAATCAGTGCTTACCACTCCGTGAAGAAAAAGCCTATACTCAAAGACAGAGCTCACTTTTCTATTCACCATCTTCCCCAATGAGCAGTGATGATGAATCAGAAATAGAGGATGACGACTTAAAGGTGGAGCTTCAAAGATTACGGGAAAAGTAAGAACACTTTCTCTTTTGTCACCTCTCTAGTTGCCCCGGGTTTTATAGAACTAGGTGTTAGATTGTTAATTTAGGGCTGGTGACATTTTAATGACTGAAAACTTTTCTGATTCAAAACTACCAAGATAGCATCAGATCCAGCAGGTAATGAACTCTGTGCCACACTACCGCCCCCTTAGATGCCAATCACAAGCCCAGGTAATATTACCTATGCTTCTGACTAGCCTGTTATAAATTAGAGGTTCCCAACAAATCTTTCCTCAGTTTGATTAATTTGCTAGAGTGGCTTATAGAATGCAGGAAACCAGTTTACTTAGTAGATTTACAGGTTAATTATTATAAGAGGATACAACTCAACAGCTAGATGGCAAGAAGGGGTGTGGAACTTCCTTGCCCGTTCATGAGTGCCACTCACCCACCGCCTCCTCAGTGTTCACCAACCTGGAAGCTCTCCGAACCTCATAATTCAGGAAGTTTTATGGAGGCTTCATCTTGATAGGTATGGTTGATTAAATCATTGTCTATTGGTGATTAATTCAATCTCCAGCCCCTGCCCTTACCAGAGGTGGAGGGGAAGAGGCTGAAAATTCCCACCCTGTAATCACTTGGATGGTTCACCTGACAACCAGCCTGCATGCTTAGGGGCTTTTCCAAAAGTCACTCATTAACCTAGACTCCAGTGTGAGGTTGTGAATCACCTCTTGTTATAAATAACAAGACACTCCTTTCATATTTATCACTCTGGAGCTATTTCAGCAACTGTAGTTATTTGAGGGCAAAAGATCAAATAATATAACGAAAGATTCTCCTATTGCTCTTGTCACTTAGGAAATTACAAGGGTTTTAGGAGCTGTGTGCCAGGAACAGGGACAAAGACCATATATATATATATTTTTTTAATTATAAATCATAAAATTACAACAGTTAAAAAACAAAAAATAATCTATTTCTCATGTCTTAATCTAATTTCTGAGAGGTAACCACAATGAACTGTTTGGTTTATGTATATTGCCTGTCATTTTTCTATTCATTTACAAATACATAGTTTTTGCTTTTGACAAAAGTGAGATCATAATATACATGTTATCCTACAGTTTTTTGACTTAACATTGTCACATATATATATTCATATTTGCACAAATAATCTTTATTCCATACACTGAAATTGCATGTAGCCATTTAAAGTTTGTTTAATCTCTTCTTAATAGACATTTCCGTTTTATCCCATGTTTTGCTTGTGTAAAGTGTTGAAGTGAAAATCCTTATTTTTTACATATTTATGCAAGATTTTTATAATATTAATGCCTATAAGTAGAATTGCTGGGTTAAAGATGTGTACATTTTAAATTGATAAATATTACTAAAATTGTCATCAAATGCATTATGCCACTTTGCACACGAAACCAAAATATATGAAAGTGCCTGTTTTCCACTTCTTTACAGTATTGGACTGGATATTATTGATCCTTTCATATTTATTACAATCAGACTAATTAATTTTTAAATTGTATTCTCCTAATTAAGGTTGTACATCAGACTCATATTTATTGACTATTGGTATATCGTTTTCTTTGGAGTCTCCTTTTCATATTCTTTCACCTCTTTCTATAAGGTTTTTTTTTCTTACTGATTTTTAAGGGAAGTATATATAATTCCAAATATTATCCCCTTGCTATATAATGCAAATACTTCGTGTTTATAGCTACAGCATATAATAAAGAAAAGGTTAATATTATCAGTGCTATGTGACTTTAAATTTTGTTTTACTGTCTTTCACTATATTGAAGTTTTAGAAATTTTTTCCTGTAAATTTGTTGACCTTTTCTCTTCATGTCTGACTAATTTAATGATATGCTTAAGAAGACATTTCCCATTTTAAAATTGTGAAAAAAATTCTGTATGTCCACATTTTTAACCCAAATTCCTTGTTAAATTTTACTTGTACTGGGGTAGCATTTTTATCTCATCTGTGTGGTACTAGTACCATTAAAAAGATTTCTGCATCATTTTTATTTAGACATATTCAGGAGGTGGTAAATCTTCAAACCCAGCAGAATAAGGAGCTGCAGGAGCTCTATGATCGCCTTCGGGCAATTAAAAATAGCAAAATCCCATCATCAGAGATTGCTCTTCCACCTGTATCACCACCACGTAGACCAAGATCTTTCAAAAGCAAACTTCGAAGTCGCCCCCAGTCGTTGACCCGTGTGGATAGTGGTGCAGTTGCTACAGGTAAATTTATTTTAAAGGTGAATTTTTTTAAAAATAGAGAAAGATGATCAAAATTAGAAAAATAATAATATATTTTTATTAAGCTAAGATGATTTAAAGATGTACATGTTCTGAGATCCATTTCTACCTTTTTTGGTGTAGTTCTTTTATGAAATAATGGTGAGGGTAGATGACAGATTTTGGAGAGTGGATAAGTGTATTTCATGTATTTATTTGGGTAATAAACACCTGAAGGCCCAATTTTCAGTTGCCAGAATAGTTTTGAAATTTTAGCAGTCAATGGGAGCTGCTGGTCTAACACTTAGACTTTGTTGAGGAGTTTGTTACTAACAAAGGTGATCTTTAAAATATAGTCTGTTATAAGATCTTTATAATTTATTTTATGAGAATATTAGAAAACATACTTTTTGGATTTTTACAGAAACATCAGTCTCTGCTTAACTAATAAAGAAGTAGTTAAGTCAGAATTTCTTGGTTACATGTGCAAATCAAGGTGGGGGTTGAAGGTTAACTGTAAAGATATATATGAGGTTTCAACAGAATTTGTGATAGGCAGAATAATGGTCCCCCCAAAGATATCTATGTGTAGATCCCTGGAACCTGTGACTGTGTTCATGTATATGGCAAAGGGGAATTGAGGTTATAGATGGGATTAACAGTGCTAATCAATGGCATTTGAAATAGGGAGATTTTCCTGGTTAATCATAAGCGTCTTTTAACGTAGAAGAGGGAGACAGAAGGGAGTGTCAGAGAAAAGATGTGAGGGGAGAAGTAGTGTCAGAGAGATGGAACACTGATGGTTTTGAAGATGGAGGAAGAAGGCCACAAACCGAGGAATGTAAGCAGTCCCTAGAATGTAGAAAAGACCTGGAAAGGATCTCTAAAGCTCCCAGAAGGACAATGCAGCCCTGCCAACACCTTGATTGTAGCACAGTAAGATCCATGTCAGACTTCTAACCTACAGAATTATAAAATAAAAAAATTGAGTTGTTTTAAGCCACTAATCTGTGGTAATCACTTACAACAACAGTAGAAAATGAACACAGAACTCAAAAACAGGAAGTCTGCTTTGATGATCCACAAAAAGATTGAATCGGAAAACAGGCTTACATGGAGGGGACCTTTGGAGTTTTAATAGCAAAATCATGTGGACATTCAAACTAATGCTCTACAGTGGGTTGCTATACTTTATTCTGTTTTGTTCCCAAATGACTTGCTCATTTTATTTTTTTTAATTGTGTAATTTATTTTTTAAGTATATGTTATTGATGATGCTATTACAGTCGTCCCAATTTTTTTCTACCCTTTATTCCCCTCTGACCTGCACACCCCTCCCACCAGCATTCCCCCTTACCTAAGTTCATGTCCATGGGTCATACATATAAGTTCTTTGGCTTCTCCATTTCCTATACTATTCTTACCTCCCCCTGTCTATTTTGTACCTAGCATTTATGCTTCTTATTCCCTGTACCTTTTTCCCCATCCTCCCCCTCCCCACTGATAACCCTCCATGTGATCTCCATTTCTGTGATTCTGTTCCTGTTCTAGTCGATCACTTAATTTGTTTGTTTTTGTTTTTAGATTCAGTTGTTTTAATTTAATTTAATTTAATTTAGAGAGAGGGAACAAGATGGGGAGAAATATCTATCAATCACCTCTAGTACACACCCTGACCAGGGACTGAACCCACTACCCAGGCATGTGCCCTGAACAGGAATTGAACTAGTGACCTTTTGCTTTGCAGGACGGTGCCCAATCAACAGGGCCATACCGGTCAGGGCTGGTATTCTTTATTTTAGCCAGTCTACTAAGTGTGTGGTGGTATAACCTGGTGGGTTTAATTTTTATTTCCCTAGTGGTTAGTGACATCGAACATTTTTTTCTTGTGCTTATTGGCAATTCACGTACCTTTTTGGTGAAGTACCTATACATATCTTTTGCCCTTTTTTGTATCCTGTTTTTTCAGAAGGATTTATAAAGTGTTGGTGTTAATTCTTTCTTAAATGTTTGGTAGAATTAAACAGTAAAGCCATCTGGGTCTTGGTGTTATATGTTGGAAATTTAAAAAATGCTAATGTAGTCTCTTTGCTTGTTAAAGGTCTACTAATTTTCTCTTTTGTTGTTTGTGATTATATAGAAATCTGACTTTTTCATCTAAGTTATCTAATTCATTGGCATACAGTTGTTCCTAATATTCTTATCATCCTTTTTACTTGTGTAACATTTGTAATATTTTCCCCCTGTTCTTTTTTGAGGTTAGTAATGTGAGTCTTCTCTCTTTTTTCTTGGTCAGTCTAGGTAAAGGTTTGTCAATTTTGTTGATCTTCTCAAAGAATCAACTTTTGGTTTCATTGATTCTATATTGCTTTTCTCTTCTCTATTTCATTTATTCTCATTCCAATCTTTATTATTTACTTTCTCCTCCTTGCTTTAAGTTTATTATTTTCTAATTTCTCATTCTAAAAATTCCATACCTAAAAACATTGACCTTCATCAATTTAATTATGTATGTAGTATTGATGTAAGAAATGTCCAAACACGTAAAGAATTTTAATAAAAGTTTATTTGAGCCCAAACTGACGACATTTTCTAAGAAGCAAGGTCCAAATTGCTCCAGAGAACAACATTTTTTTAGTTCCTTTTATACATTTGAAATTAAGGAGGGAACATAAGGAAAATTACATGAAGGTGGGAGAAAGCAAGGCAGGGATTGGATCACAGGATAGTTAAGATTATGTGCTGTCTTTCAGGGTGGTTATGCCTTCGAGTGGTGTTCTTTCTGACATTTCAAAGCTGTGTTAACCTAGATGTACAAGAATAATGGATAGGGATTGCTTGAAAACATTTCACTAAAGGAGTTACAGGCCTGGTGTGTGACCACCCACCATGACCTGCCCAGAACACGTGTTAAGAAGCACTGCCTTGCCCTGCAGTGTGTCTTAGTGGTTGGAGTGGCTTCCCATACACCAAAAGTTCATGGGTTCAATCTCCAACCAGGATACATACCTAAGTTGCAGGTTTGATATCTTGTCAGGGAGCATACAGGGGGAAGTGGTCGATATTTCTCTCTCACATTGATGTCTGTCTTTCTCTCTTTCTCTCTCTCCAATCAATAAACGTGTCTTAGAATGAGGATTAAAAAAAGTTTTTAAAGAAGCACTGTCTTAACATATATAGAGGGGCCCACACCCATCCTTCCCTGCCCACAATTAATGCCTGATCTGTGACAAATGTGAACTGATACATGGTATTGCAATGTAATGGTATCCACAATGTAGGTGCGTACTTTAAAACATGAGCATTATGCTAAGCTGTGCAGGAAAGAGAACATAGCAGGCACAAAGACTGGTATCTTTAGAAAGTTCTGCTTCCAAAAAGTTTGCCCTTGGCTGATGTGTATGAACTTGGTTTCACTCTCTTCCCTAGCTGATTAATGTAGTTCATTTTGCCTAGATTGTTGGTACAAATAATGTGATTTATGCTGAGCACCTGCTTTCTT
The DNA here is from genome assembly GCA_004024845.1 of Tonatia bakeri. Classification (NCBI taxonomy): domain Eukaryota; kingdom Metazoa; phylum Chordata; class Mammalia; order Chiroptera; family Phyllostomidae; genus Tonatia; species Tonatia bakeri. The sequence goes on along the minus strand of PVIA01007098.1, from coordinate 19,334 downwards.
TTGTAGAGTCTGGAATTTTGGTACATGCTACTTAGAAGGTGACTAAATGACTAGTTGCTAATAAAAACCTTGGGCACTGAGTCTCTAATGGGCTTCCCTTGGCCAGGAACTTAAACGTTATGTTCTTGCATTTTTTGTTGCTGTGAGAAAGGAGTGTGCTCGAGTGTGGCCCTTCACAACAGGAAGAGAGCATAAGGAAATCTATGCATGAATTTCTCTCTATTTCCATGTCTTTTTTCCTTGCCAATCCTGTCGTGTGTCCTTATTTTGTAATAAATTTAGCTATGGATAGAACTATATGCTAAGATCTGTGAGATCTTTTGAATTCATGAATCTGTGTGTGGTTTGGGGGATCCTGAAACATAACATTACATAAATTCATTCTCTGAACAGCTCTAAGGTAGGTAGAACTTAGTTCCTGTCTCTTATAAGCAAGGAGACTAAAGTTAGTGAGGTTAAGTAAGCAACTTCCCTAGGAACTGGGTTCATAAGACCGGGAATCCATGTATGCCTGAATCCAAAACCTTAGCTTTTTTTACTGTTATTCTGCATTGCCTCCCAATACCACAAATTGTGTTTGCAGTAGGTTGAGAGAAGGCAATGGAAGATTGTTAAGGGTAATAGTGATCTGAGACTACTTCATAAAAGAGGTAGGATTTGACTTGGTCTTGAAGGATAAATGGACAGACGGAATTAAAATTGATGGGAAGAGTATTGTAGAAATGCATGATGTAAAGGCATGAAATGGTAAAATGCAAGAGTTATTTGGGAGAAAGGAATATATCACTTGAGTGAAATGGAGGGTTTACAGTAGATTTTTTTCCCCCATACTTAAAAATAAATTTGGGAGCAGCAGGAACTGGAGGCAGCTTGCTTTCTACTATGGCAGTGTTTTGAAACAGGCTAAATCAGGTGAGAAAATAGAGCCAAAGAGGTTAAATGACAAATCCATAAAAACTGGGATATTTGAAACAACTTCCAGTTAAGGTAGCGGCATAGGTAAACACGGCTTGCCTCCTTACACAACCACATCAAAATTACAACTAAATGGTACAACAACCATCACTCAGAGTCCTCAGAAATCAAGTTGAATGGAAGTCTGACAACTATGGAATTAAAGAAATGATATCCATCCAGACTGGTAAGAGGGGCAGAGACACAGAATAGGCTGGTCCCACATCTATGTGTGGTATATAAAAATCGAGGTGGGCCCTGGCTCAGTGGATTGAGCCCAGGCCTGTGAACTAAAGGGTTGCCAGATTGATTCCCCAGTCAGGGCACATGCCTGGATTGCAGGCCAGGTCCCCAGTAGGGGGCACTTGAAAGGCAACCACACGGTGATGTTTCTCTCTCTCTCTCTCTCTCTCTCTCTCTCTCCCTCCCTCCCTCCCTTCCTTCCTTCCTTCCTTCCTTCCCCTTTCTCTAAAAATAAATAAGTAAAATGTTTTAAAATATTTTTGAGTGGGAAATCTCGGGAGTGAGGAGTCCCGAGATAACACTATGCACATTAACACATTTAATCCTCACAACAAACCGGTAAGGGATATTCTGTTTTTACCCACATTTTACTGATCAGCTTGGTTAGGTACTTTGTTCATGGTGTACTTAAATGAATGACATTCAAACTTAGTTCTATGCCACAAATGTTTTAGAACCCAAAGGAAATAAGCACAAAAAGACTTCTTAAGAAAACCTAGGTGGGCAAAAAATGCTGGCAATAATGTGTAGATATTTTTCCGGCTGTCTTCTTTTTACTCCTACCCACTGACATTTTTCCAGGGTAAGAATACAACATAAAGGCTATAGCTCCAAAATCTTCCCAACATTGTTGTGCCATTTGTTCCCTCACTGAAGTTGGCAGAGAATTAAATGAATGTGCTGAGATATAACAGGAAAAAGTGATGTATTTTAAATATATTGGTCTTCTTTTTAAGATTTTATTTATTTATTTTTAGAGAGAGGGGAAAGAAGGGAGAAAGACAGGGAGAAAAACATCTATGCATGGTTGCCTCTCGCACGTCCCCTACTGGTGGCCTGCTTTGCAACCCAGGCATGTGCCCTGACTGAGAATCAAACCAGTGACCCTTTGGTTTGCAGTCTGGCACTCAATCCACTGAGCGACACCAGCCAGGGGAAAAAGTGATGTTTTTATTATAGGCTAATTAGTGTGTCTTTGGGTTTTAAGTCTCAGAAAAGAAGGAATTCCAACAAGATTGGTATGTCATTTTGGAACGTCATGGTTGCCCTAAATTAGTAAATATTATTTTTCAAACATTTTTATAGAACTCTTTTGTATATATGATTATGTTCCAATTAATTCATTAAACTCTTCTTAAGCAGTTTTTACTATTATTTAAATTTAATATTTAATCTCCTAGAATCTAAGCTTTCAGTATTGCAGGGTTCATAGAGAATTACAGACTATATATAAGGAATTATTGAGATAATCATGTTCTTCCTTATTAAGCAATTTCCACGTCCATTTCCCAGTTTATTGGATAGGTTGTCATGGTACAATGGACAGCACCCTGTCCTAACAGTGAGAATACCTGGGTTCTAGCTCCCGTATATAACCCTAGCTTTATACCTGCTGGATCGCCAGATCCTCATCTTCCCATCAAAAAAGAAAAAGAAAAAACAAAACAAAACAGCTATGCTTGCTCAGCCTATATCACAGAACTGTTGAGTTTTAAATTAGATAAAGAAAAGTACTTTGAAAGTGTTAATATGGGGATTTCTTGCATTATCTTTTGCATTTTCTGTATTTTTTCACAATTAAAAAATGCACCATAATATACAAGAAATTCTCACATGCTTTTTAAAATAAATCCCTGGAAATGTTATTGTGCCTAAATTTCACAACTTTATTTCCTAATACTTATTTTAGATTGTAAATTTTGGCTTGCAGTCAGTCAGAGGAATTAGAACTTCATGAATCTTTTCTATGTGAATGATTTAGTAAGCTTGTATAATAGTACTATAGTATTTTTTCTTTTTATTGAATTCGTTGGAGTGACATTGGTTAATAAGCACTAAATAATTTCAAGACTTAGTGTGATGATCAGATTTAAAACTTTTTCACTGATGGAGATACCTGTAATCGGTTTCTTTCACCTTTTTGGACATCTTATCTTATCAACCCCATGAAGCTTGCAAACTATCTGCATCCTTGTTTGTGCTATCTAGATGCACATTTTTTATCCATAACAAACAGAAATATCAGTTAAAAATTAAATGAGATTCTAGTTTTCTGAAGCTTATTGCAAGTCAGTAAGGTCTACTAAAAAGACAGTTTTTCTGGGCCTCATTTTCCCATTATAAAACAAGTGGTTTGGATTACATTTCTAAGGTTCTTTCTACTTTTAACATCATGAGATTTTTAAAAACTCTTCTAAGTGTCTGTTTTAGCAAATTAATGAAAAGAGTAGGCTTGATGCTAATTTTTAAGAGATACTATTTATTATATTTGATTTATACCTAAGATGACCATATAACCTGCCATCCAAACAAGAGGAAACTTTTGAGAGTGAAAGTAGTACTGTTAGTAATTAACTAATCTAGGACAACAGCCTTAAACCAGAGCTTCACCAAGTTAAACTAGAATGTCTGGTTATCCTGTCAGTTGCATTGCTGTCCAAGGAAGATTATTTATTCATCAGTTTTAATTTCTTTTCATGGTTTCCCTGTTTTTTCTTATAGATCCACTATGTGTGGAGAGTAATACAACATCATGCCAGCAATCTTCAGCTAGCAAAAAAGGGATGTTCACAGATGACTTACACAAACTGGTGGATGACTGGACAAAGGAAACAGTAGGAAATTCTCTTATTAAGCCAAGTTTAAACCAACTTAAGCAGAGTCAACACAAATTAGAGACAGATAACTGGAACAAGGTACATGAAGTAAGTTGTTTATACCCGATCCTCTTTATTTATAAGAATTAAAATAATAAAAATTTATTCACTTAGGCATGAGGTTACAGTTACTATTGATAGAGTGATGTGACTTGACAGAATGTTGATTTTTACCCTTGTCTAGATTTATTATATCTTTAAACAAATTATCTTTTAGACCAGGGGTTAGCAAACTTTTTCTGGGAAGTTGTCAGTAATTATGTTCAAGCTTTGGGGTTGCATCTACTCAATCACATTGTAGTACAAAAGCAGCCATAGATGATACATAAATAATACGTCTGGCTTTGTTCCATCAAAATTCAATTGGCAAAAGGGGTGGAAGGCCTTAGCTTCCTGGCCCCTGTTTTAGGCTCTATATCTAAAAAAAAAGTCAGATATCAAAAAGAAAGCATCTGGAGGGAGGGTTAGTTAATTCCATCCTATGGTAAAAGAAGAATTTGGGTTTTCAGAAGAAGCTACCTTATGGTATACATCAGCATTCTTAGAGCCAATGAGCTACCTTATTCAGTGTGAAAAACAATTTTAATGCTCTCTAAGCTGGAATGTTTTAAAAGACATCTTAAGTTTATGGACACAGTGCCAGTTAATTACATATGGCCTTATCCAGGTATACATGCATTTGAAATGCAGAAAAATGTCTACAGTGAATTCTGGAGTGGAGAGAACAGTCTCATAGAATGTGTGTGTGTGTGTGTGTGTGTGTGTGTGTGTGTGTGGTATTTGTGTATAATTTCATATATTAGATATATGTGTATATCCATAGGAATAGGAAAAGCCATTAACATTATGCTGGAAGGTGGGATATGGGCCTTATTTAATTTGTACTTTTCTGTGTTTGAGGTTTTAAAGTAAGTATCATTTTTTCACAATTTGTAAATCTATTAAAACATGAATCAGGGCTTCGAATCTGTACCCTCATTATTAAAAAAGATACATGTGTGTTTGTGTGTTATGTCTGTGCACATGTATGTGTATATATAGTCATTACATATAGTTTGGTAAAGAAAATATGAAAATACATTTAGTGTTAACATTGAATAAAAATTCTAAATGCCTAGATTTCTCAAACTATTAAGCAGAGTATATGGTTTTGGGGGCTCTGTAAGTTTATCTTACTCCTGGCATCTATTTATGTACAGATAGTATCACCATTGTAAAAATTGGAAGCCTTTAGAGGCAAATTTCAAGGCATAAATACATTTGTGATGCCATTGAAACATCTCAGTACTTTGTGAATAGAGGCTTTTGTTGACTGGTAGTAGGAAGGTGGTTAATTTCAGTGTAATGGGGAATATTTGAAGGAAGAGTCAGTAGAAAATGGAGTAAGAAGGAAGTTGGTGAAGGTCTTTAAACAGACTTAGGTTCTGGTGTCAGCTCAGTCATTTACTAGTTGCGTGACTTTAGACAATTTGTGCCTCAGTTTTCATGTTTCTAGATCAAAGATAATACCTACCTGCCTTGCAGGGTTGCTGTGAGGCTTAAATGATGTAACACCTATAAAAGTACATAGCATATGATAGTACCCTATATGGTAACTATTTTTAGATTCAGTCGCTTCTGTTTTTGTGTGGAGAGCCCATCTTACTATCGGGTCTTCTTGCATGTTACTGTTCTGTAGCCTTACTTTGAAAATGTTGTCACAATTATGTGCCAGGTCCTTTACTATGTGCCAAGCTCTATGCTAGGCACTGAGTTACTGAGCAAGAACAAGTATGTTCCCTATTCTCATGGAACTTACACCCTGGTGGGACAGTTAGATGTGAATAGACTTGTTGTATAAGTAAGTATGAAATTGCCATTGTAATAAGGACTACATGAAGATACAGTAAGGGACATTTGACCTAGTAAAGGGAAGTCAAGGAAAGCTTCCCTGAAAAAGTGATGGCTGAGCAGAGATCTTAAGGATGAGTAGGTGTTAACTGGGTGGAAGGAAGAGGGAATATGATTCCAAGCAGAAAGGACAGCATATGCAAAAGCACTGTATGAGGACAGGGAGCACGAAGGGACTGACAGTAGGCCAGTTTAGCTTAAGTGAAAGAGAGCAGAGAGGAGTTGGTGCACAGTCAATCTAAGGAGGTAGGTAGGGGTTTAAAAGTGATAATGATAAGGAATTTTGTCTTTATTTTGAGGAATATGGACAGACATTGAAATCTTATGGTTGACATGATCAGATTTGCTTTTGGAAAAGATCACTCTGACTTAAAGCATCAAACAAGGATATTGGGAGTAAGGGTAGATGTTGGTAGAGCAATTAAGATTTAGTCATGGTAGTTCAGATAAAGACAAGTTGAGATAGAAAGAAGTGAACAGATTCCAAGAAATGTTTAAGAGATAAAAATGGGACCATATTTAGTGCTGGAATGAAGGTATGGCAGAGGGGAGATGTCTATCATTCTAGCATTCCAATCACCAAGATGGAGAGCATGAACAGGCAGTGTGTTTGGGTAGAGGAAAGATCACATGTTTGATTTTGGTCATTTGAATCTGAGATGCTTTTGAAAGAGCCAAGAGAAGTTAAGTATAATAGGTCATCTCCAATTCAGTCTTTTAAAAAGAAAAGTCACATTGTTATTATTTGTAAAATAATGTTTGTTATAGAGGTTAATCAGTGCAGAAAAATACAACTTTTAAAATAATGCCTTTAAATCCCACCACCCAGAAATAACTTGTCGTTGACTTTAGATGAACATCATTTCAGGTGTCTTTCTGTGTCTGTATATGGATACATGGAAATACATTTCTAAAAACGCAGTTATACTATACATGCTGTTTTGAACCAGAAGTATTAAATTTAATTTTTTAAGATTTTATTATTTATTTTCAGAGAGAGGGGAAGGGAGGGAGAAAGAGAAGGATAGAAACATTGATCAGGTGCCTCTTGCACACCCCCAGCTGGAGAACCTGGCATACAGCCTAGGCATGTGCCCTCTGCTGGGAATCAAACCAGCAGCCTTTTTGGTTTGCAGGCCAGTACTCAGTTCATCGAGCCACTGTAGCCAGGGCGAAATTAAATTTTACTTGAACAGAACAAAAACACTGATATGAAGAAGGGATTGCTGAAATGTAAATAAATGTTTTTTTCACCTCAAGAGATAATTGTCATTTATTCTTGAGTCAAGCTCAATTACCCTAACTTTAGTTTGTTTGAAACTTTAGTTGAACAGGTTTTAGCTTGATCATTCATTCTAGAAGAACTAAGCATTTGGGGCTGATACCAAGTTTTCCTTTAAGTGAGAATTACTTACTTCCATTAGACTTATTATTCCCATACACATAAGATTTCAGTATATATATGCATAATTATAATACAATATGATAAAAAGAGTCAGTCAGGAATATATTTTCTCAATGCTACCAAAAACATAATTGTCTTGAGTTTAAATTTCCAAAAATGTAACAGAAATGTCAGAATTATTAGAGATAGCGAGTAGAAGAAGGTAGGGTGGTAACATTTATTAAGCACCTACTGTATGCCAGGATCTTCCCCATGCCACATTATATCAGCCTCTGTCTCCAAAAAATTATGTACTGCAATAAGATGTGCTATTGACTGTGGTGCTGAATAAGAGAATGCAGAAGGAAACAGAAAAGTAGTGCTAGACTGAGGAAAGGAGACACTAAAATGAGAGATTTTTTTTTTTAAGCAGGGGCCTTGGAGTTAGCTGGAACTGTGTTCAAATCCTCAACTATTAATTTGCAGTGTGTTAGGTGTTAACAAATTTCAGCTTCTGTTTTCTCATCTGAAAATGCCTACCATGCAGGGCAGTTACAAAGATGAAATGGATAAGGTATGTAACTATGCTTAGCACACAGAATGGTGCTGTAAAAAGGGTAGTCACTCAAAGTAATAATGGAGTAGTTAGCCAAAAAGAATAGGAAGGAATATAGATAGATAAAAGCATCTGCCAAATAAACTGATCTTTTGTTTTTATTTTTGTTTTCATTAGAACACTCCATCTACTCTGGGCTACACACCAACATGGATTTCTTCTCTGTCCCAAATCCGTGGAGCTGTCCCGACCTCCTTGCCACAAGGACTCCCACTCCCTTCGTTTCCTGGGCCATTGTCATCATACAGAATGCCCCCTGTTTGTCAGTATAATGCTGTGGCGGGGCCAGGGTATCCAGTACAGTGGGTAGGAATTTCAGGAGCACCACAACAGCCTTTAGTGATTCCTACCCAACCTGGGGGACCGTTCCAGCTGGGGATGAGTTTGCAGGCATTTCCAGCTTCATCAGTGCAGAAGCCATCCGCCATCCCTCCTGGTCCCAAGTGAATCAGTAGATGATGAAGAACAGGGAGATTTATTTTTCAGAAATATTTTGGGACACCTAAGATATTAAACTCCTCTTCTTGGGTTCTGCCATATTTTCCATCATTTGGGTTTACTTTCCACTGTATTTTTTTTTGTTCCAATGTAGTATTTGATATAGCTCATCATTCTGTAGAACTGTGCAGTTTGTACATAGAACACTGCACACAGAAATGTTTTTTCACTTCAAATCCTATCCTTTTTGATACTTGATTTTTTAAAAATACTGTTGAGAATGCTTTAAATAAGCTCGGCTTGAGCATTACCATTTCCAGGACACTTTCCATGATTTGCTGAAAAGCTTCCATTTTTTTACTGCTGCTGTCTGCAGCTGGATGATACTTTTCTTTAAAATGTATAAAAAAACTATTTAAATTGATATTCCCCAAATGTGGACGAAGTGTGACCATCCAACAGCTGGAGTCTTATGGGATTCTTCACATGATTATCTTAGGTTTACCTTTCACAGAAGGCAGGGTAATGCTGCAGGAAACATTTTGCTATATAAAATTAGAATAACTTTGTCAACCAATATAGAACACAAGCCCTTTTAAATGTGATTTTCTTCCCGTCGTCACAGCTGTAGGAGTGAAGCTTTGTTTTAGGTGAGGCGGAAAGAAAGGAAAAAACAGAACTGTAACAGTTCCTTGATTCTGCAAATACTGTAGCTGTTTTAGGATTTTGTTAGTAATTCAAAGCAGCTATCTCCTTGTTTATCTTGTGCACACTACATTGTTTTTGAGCATCTGAGAGGCATTCATTTGGCTTGCATTCTTTTGCAAGGGATATATTGAAGCTGAAAAGAATCTCATTTGTGGGGAATCTTTGTCCCCAAACTACTTGAATCCCCTAACAAAAGAGGATTCAACTTACACCTCTATTGACCCATTCTTCCGAAGTGAAATTTACTTGACACAGTAGGTTTTGTAGGTTTTAAGACTTACACATGAAACACTGGCTTTACAGGGTTCTAAGAGATGTGGGGTATACACTGTCCTGCAGTGAAATAGTAGATCCTTGAAGTATACTATTTAAGTTGCCCTTACCTTTTTGATTTTTATTACCATTTTTTAGTTGTTATAATTTCTAGTTAGTATCCATAGCATCTTATTTCTAGATCTTAGATGATTTTGGCAGCCTCTTTAGAATCTGAGAGAGATATCACTGTCAAGTTGCACTTTACTGGGTTTTATCCAGTTGTAGGAGGGGAGGCAATGTCAAAGTAAACACTTTCGGTTTTCAAGAAGGTTAACTATAATGATCTTAAAAGGCTGTTCACAGAGTTACTTAATGCTCAGTCTGTGAAACCCAAGTAGAATTCTTAAGTGATATTTATCGACCACTACATATACATATTTAAAATACTTACTTTTCCCTCTGATGATTTCAAGGTCGTTTCTAGCACTCATTTCCCTTAATAACAAGTTCTGTCTACTGGTACACATTCTAAATTATTACCCAACATTTCTGTTAACAGATTTTTCTCCATATTCTACTAAAAATTTTACCCCATCAGCTTGCCAGGTAATGAAGAAAATGTAATAGGTGTTCTTTCTTTCTTTTTCTTTTTTGCACAGTTTACTTTGAGATATTCAGTACCCTTTTTTTTTTAAAAGTGTCTTATACTTACCTGAGGTTCACACTCAACATCATAAAGTTTCTGTCACTATCATTTGGGGCATGTAGGGCAGCATTTTGAGAACTGCTGTTGGTAAGAGCCAAAGTTTCTTTTCCTAAAACACTCTAGTTTGGATGAGTCTTTCTAAATCTTATGTACAGATTCTTCAAATTTCTTCTACAGTATTGGTTTGCAAGTTGAAGTAATTTTAGGACATTAGTGTAATGCAAATGCTTGCATTCCAGTGTTTATTTTACCATGTATACAAAAACAATGTGCCTAAAACTTGTTAATTCTTTAAAACTGCTCATTTCATTATAAGAGTTGGCTTTGTGTGATTAAATTGAGACTTATAACCTATAAAGTGAAAATGCTGCAGGTTTTAAGATCCCTTCTTCTGTAGTCACAATCCTTTTAGACAGTGTACCCCCAAGATGAAAAAAGCTCCATGGATGACATGCACAGTTACGTTTTTTAATGGCTGCTCTATATCACATGTCCCACATTTTGCCACCACCTGTTTTATGTATAACTCATCATTCGTTTGCCTGCAGACTTTTGCAGTGCCTTGTAATAATTAGAATCTTTTCAGATTTTTTGCTGGAAAGAAAGTAGTCTAAAGTTCGAAGTTGGTGAATAATGTACTGCTGTCTCCATGCTGACTGCAGTAGTTGGGTGAACATATATGTTATGTATACATCATGTATATGTAATATGTGTAAGTTTAAAAATACAGAAATACTGAGTTTGTGCAGAAATGAAGAAAACAGTGTTATTCACATCACTGGGTTTTTATTTATTTTTCTCATCACTTAAATGTTTGATTCAGCTTATAGTCACTTTGATTGTAAATATTGGCTAGTTTTCTATCTAGGGATTTTGCATTATTTCATAACTTTTGCTAAATCATATAATAGTGCGGTTTGCATCCTTGCTGAGGTACTTTTCCAACCCAGAAATAATTAGTTCTCGGGGTAAAGCTCAGAAATTCCCTTCTTACTTAACAAAGAACCTACTGTATAACAAGGGCCTTCTACCCATCCCCCCCTCAAAAAAATATACAGTCATTTTCATTTTCCTTCTTGTAGAAGAGAAAAAGGTTGTATTAAGCCATCCTGCTTGTAAAGTTTATTTGGCGGGGGGGGGTGGTCTGTATGTCCAACCACCATGTTTACTTCTCAAAGTGCAAGTCTGATGAATAGTACTGTATCTCCATATGTGGTAATGTGAGCATTTCATCATGAAATACCTGCTGCTATGTTTGTGTAGTTGGGTGTAACATCATAAGAACATGAAACCAGTATTTGGTGTAAATCTAATGAAAATTACACTGTGTATATTTGTAGCAGTCCTGAATCTCTATTTAAGGTAATTTGCTATAATATAAAAACTATCCATTCAGTTTTTCATCCTTTTCTTACGAATTTTATACTGAGCATGAACTCTAATGGCTTGACAGCAAAACTATCTGTGAAAGTTTAAAAGGCACTTTTCCACTGCGAATTTAAGATTGAGTGAAGAATGTATTGAGTGTACAGTATGATGGGATGTATCATTTTAGAACCCCAGAGTTAGTTCCAGTCTAGTTACTTTTGTTTATCTACCTCGTTTTAAGTGCTGTTTTAGGGTGCACAAGTAAACACTGCCTGTGAAACTTGCTTTTTTTTTTTTTTGCCTTGATTCTCAGTATTCTTACAGGCTATAAACCTGCCCTGCCTCCTTGTCCCAGTATTAACTATAAGTTTGAGATGAGGGGGCCATCACTCTGCCACTGATCTGTGTTTAAGGGATGAGAGCCTCATGCCTCTGTGAAATAAGCTTTAGGAATTTGGGGATGGAGAGCAGAGAAATAAGCCCAGCTGGGGGCAATGTGGGACTTAGTTGTAGGAATTAGTTGTAAAATAAATGTTAAGAAAATACCTAAATTAGACAGTCCAGTGCCTGTAACTTCGCATCTTTTACTAAAGATGTATTTCTTATCTGTGTGCCTAAAGGGCTATGGGTTGAAATTGTTTTAACTACCACAGTGAAATAGTTGACAAAATCCTACAGCAATAGCCTGTCATTTAGCATATCAGCATACTGCTAGATATTTTGTTACCTTAAAATAGCTGTATGCTTTCAGTTTATCCATTCTCTAAAGTTTATCGGAGGCATTGATTTTCTTCTTTGCTGTCTTTTCTGAGTGATGAAAATGATACATTCCTTTTCCCCCCAAAATACTCAGCAAATGTTTGTAAACCACATGTTCCTTGTTTCACATGTTTACTGCGTGTAACACTACAGCACATTTAATGGTAGTGAATACTGTATTTCAGGCTTCATGCAGAAGTACACTCTTGAGGTATATTTGCCATCAGTTTGGGAGTTAGTTTTTAATCTTTTTGGATCAGAAAAACTTGAGATATTTGAAATAATATGCAGGTCATTTTCTAGAATACATTGTTAATATTTCATTCTACAGTTTACTAGGGACTTGTTTTCCCACCCCACCCCCTTTTTTTAGAGATGAAACAGAAAAGGAGGGTGGTGTAGAAAAGGCCAATGATTTGGTCAATGTAATTTTTGGGATTGAGTTTTTTAAAATACAGACTGTAAAATGGTGACAGTCAAACTTGCTCAAATCCTCTAAAGGGAAATTATGAAGATTTTTTTCTTCCCTGGTCTATAAGAGCATGAAAGTTTCATGGAGCCAAATGCATTCAGATCACCCTGGAAACAGTTGTATGTGAAGGATGAACACAAACATTGGTCATGTCTTGATAGTTAACTAGGTTTCAGTGAAGTTATTTTAAACTGAGATGGCTAAAAGAGTATAAATGAACAGCTTCCATTCCGGAAGTTTATCTTTTTTCTTTTTTTAAAGAAACCAAGGAAGAAGAAACGTGTTTCTTCCTCTCTCTCTCTCTCTCTCTCTCTCTCTCTCTCTCTGACTCAGGTGGCATCTCTTTCATGGCTCTGGCCCAAAAACTTTCCTCCTGTGGTCTCATTATGTGTGATCCCAGCTTCTGGACTTTGGCAATACCGCCACTTTTTTTTTTTTAAATTCTCACCAGAGGATATGCTCATGATATTAGAGAGTGGAAGGGGGAAAATGAGACGGAAAGAGACAGAGACACAGACAGACAGACAGACATTGGCTGCCTCCTATAGGTCCCCTGACCAGGAATCAAGTCTGCAAAATTTTGGTGTACAGGACAATGCTCCAACTAACCGAGCTACCTGGCCAGGGCTAGAAGGTTTTCTTTTCATTAAAAATAAAAAGGCTGAAAGTCAAGCAAGAAGGGAAGAGAGAAACTGGGCTCTTGAGGAAAAAAAATGTGCCAGTGTAAAATAAACTCCTAAATGCGTGCTTATCATCCTTCCAGGTTTTTTTTTTTCAAGTTGCATTTGTTTTTCATCATAAGGTTTCCGATTGAGATTTGTGGTCCAGAACATACCCTCAGCAGAAATAGTGACTGATCAGAAAGTGCAGTTGTTCAAGGTCTGTCATGCTCAATCACATAAAGCTTTGTTTGATATGAATATTAAGCGTGTAGACCTAGTACAGCATGGGAGCCACTCAGGAAGTTTATGCAATTAATAGACTTTCATGCATAGTTTACTATGAAGTATGCGGAATTTCAGTCACTTCTCTACATTTAACATTTAGTTGTATATGTGAACTCTCTTAATTGGGGAATGTAGCATTATATAGAATGTTAATTTTAATCCTTGGCATTAACTTTTTTCTTTCTTGGGTTTTTTTGGGGGGTGTTAAATCAAGTGATCTGCCTTTAGGCAGTTGTCTTATTTTGGTTCTTTGAAACTGTGATTTTTATTTCATTTGTACCCAACCATTGTTAAGTATTTTGTTTTGTTCCCTGGAAATTTTGTTTTGAAACAGAAAATAAAGGCTGTGATGAAATGAGTATGTCATCTTATTAAAATGCTGTCATAGTCACTACACTCATTTGGCTTAAATTGATTCATTTACCAACTGTAATATAGCAGATTTTTAAAAATTTAGTCTTATATATTATGCTGGCTGAACAAACTAACCAAGCTGTGTGTTCCTTTTGATTTGTAGCCCCAACAGATTTTGAGTTCTTTTCCACACTTGGCCAATGAGTGGTAATTGTCAGAGTCACTCTGATTTACTAAGTGCTTAATGTGTTAGCTAGGCTTCTACCAGTGATATTTTATTTCATAAAACAATCCTATAAACTATGTCTGTTACTATCTACACTTTTCAGAGAAAATTTTAGGATCAGAGAGATTAAAAAAGTTACCAAAGGCAACACAACTAATAAGTGGTGAAGCCTGGATCCAAATCCAGGTCTGACTCCAAAGCTCATGGAAAAATTCCTGTGCCATACTCTCAGATGTACTGCATGAAAATAATACAAATATATATATTATGTTTTCATCATATTACTGGAATTAGTATATATTCTTTACATATCTTACATGAGGTTATGTCTAGTACTTGTTTCATAATTTCAGGAATAGAAGTATATGTTTGTGGTACAAGAAAGGATTCAAAATGTGCCCTCTGCACAAAATTATTAAGGAGTTTAATTTCCTGTCATATTGACAGTTACTATCGTTCACCTTTAGAGAAAAGCACATTTGGGTATCTCCCACATCTCATTCACCACACTACTGTGACTTCAGACTCTATCAAATAAGGTTGGATCACTTGTTCTTTTCATAGTTTAGGTAGAAAAATTATGCATGTATTTATGCAAACAGCTGTGGAGGAAGAGTAAGAGGCCTACCAGAAATATTCTGGATTAGGTAGGAATTCTTAATGTTTTAAAATGATTGTCAGCCCTGGCTGGCGTAGCTCAGTGGATTGGGCGTGGGCTGCAAGCCAAAGCATCGCAGGTTTGCAGGTTCGATTCCCAGTCAGGGCACATGCCTGGGTTGCAGGCCACGGCCCCCAGCAACCACACATTGATGTTTCTCTCTCTCTCCCTCCCTTCCCTCTCTAAAACTAAATAAATAAAATCTTTTAAAAAAAAGCTAACATTATTAAAAAATAAAAAATAAATAAAATGATTGTCTTCATTTATTAGCCCAGTGTCTCAGGCTTTCTATCTTATTGAGGACACAAGGTACTTAGTAGAACAATCATGGGCATTTTGATTCTCAGACCTCTCAAACCTCCATCTTCTCATTGTACAATAAGCTTGTATTATATGAGACAGGTAAAGGCCGCAATCCCGTCCCTAATTTGCTGATTGTGTTTATTGATAAGGATCTCTGGTGATTTTCACACTAAATTTGCACTTGGGAAATCAGGCTGGTTTGGAAATGGGCCCTGATTCTTATTATAGTTAATACAGATACATTTTGGAGTCCAGCAGACCTGGATTTATATTCTAGCTTTGTGAACTTCTGAAAAATTGCTTTAACTTCTTGTCTTCATTTCCCTTATCTGTAAAAAGGAGAACTGCATCAGGGGAGTGTTTGAAGACTAAATGGAAAAGCATATAAAGAGCTTAGCACTTGGCATGTAGGCTTGGTCAAATAGTAGTAATGACTGCTGAAGGGACCACACATATCACTATTTAAAGAAAATAGTTGTAAACAAGGCACAACTAAGCCCAACCTGTGAGTCGACGTTAGGTCTGTTGGTGGAAGAGATTAGGTATTAGCCTAAGAGGTGCAAGATGATGTAATAAAGTGAGGTTCATAGGTGATGATAAACTCATTTAAAAGATGCCATCATTAATGAGCAGCACTAATAAAAGAATGAGATGGCAGAATTAAGTCTGACTAAGCAGTTTAGAAGTTGCTGAAGTAATAGTTGTTGGGGAAAAGAAGGTGGGTCTTATGGCAGGAATGAAGGTAGAAATGAAGTACAGCTTAGATGATGGTTCAAACAGGATCAGAACCTTGAGATACACAGATAAAGACTTGGAAAGGACTAGCTCACATGTTCCAAATGAAGAAATAGGCTCAGGAATTTAACCAATATTTGTAAGGTTTCCCCATTCCCCCATTCTAGTTCACAGGTTCTCAACCCTGATTGCATATGAAAATCACCTGGGAAGCTATTTTAAAAAAACGGGGTCCTGGTTGCACAAAAATGTGAATATGTTTAACACTACTGAACTGTTTTAAAAGGTTAAAGTGATAGATTTTAGGTTACCTATATTTGACCACAATTTAAAATAAAATAAATTACTGTATGGGTCCCACCACTATAATCAGTATTGTTTTAAGTTGGTTCCTTGAAAGGTTAAAAAAACTGACAAACTTTTAAACAGAATCATCAAGAAAAAAAAGCACACAATTAAACATGAAAGAGAAGTAACAACTGACACCACAGAAATATAAAGGACTGTAAAAATATTACAACTATATGCCAACAAGTTGGACAATCTGGAAGAAATGGGTAAATTCCTAGAAATATACAGTCTTTCAAAACTGAATCAAGAAAAATCAGAAAACAGCCCTGGCTGGTGTGGCTCTGGATTGAGTATGGATCTGCAAATGGGTTGCTGGTTCAATTCCCAGTCAGAGCATATGCCTGGGTTGTGGGCCAGGTCCCTGGCTTGGGGTACATGACAGGAACCACACATTGTTTCTCTCCCTCTCTTTCTACCTCTCTTCCTCTCTGTCTAAAAATAAATAAAATCTTTAAAATAAATAAAGAAAAGAAAAATCAGAAAATCTGAACAGACCAATTATAATTAATGAAGTTAAAGCAGTAATCAAAGGACCCCCAACAAGCAAAAAAAAAAAAAAAAAAACATGGCTTCATGGGTGAATTTTACCAAAGATTAAAAAAAAAATTTAACACCTATCTTCAAACTATTCAAAAAATTCAAGAGGAGGGAAGACTCCCAAACTCATTTTGTGAGGCCAGCATTATCCTAATTCCAAAACCAGATAGACACTACAAAAGGAAAATTATAGGCCAGTATCCCTAATGAACATAGATGCTAAAATCTTCAACAAAATATTAGCAAACTAAATCTAGCAATACATAAGAAAGATTATACACCATGATCAAGTGGGATTCTGGAGATGCAATGTTGGTATAATATCCACAAATTATTAAGTGTGATACACCACATTAAAAAGTATGAAGGATTGCTTTGACTGGTGTGGCTCAGTGGGATGGGTGTTGTCTAGCAAACCAAAAGGTCACTGGTTCAATTCCTGGTCAGGTCAGGGCACATGCCTACGTTTCAGGCCACGTCCTTGAATGGGTATGTAAGAGGCAACAGATCGATGTGTCTCTCACATTGCTGTTTCCTCCTCCCCCCCCCAAAAAAAAAATCAAAATTTAAAAATGAAGGATAAAAATCACATGACCATATCAAGAGATGCAGAAAAAGCATTTGATAAAATCCAGTACCCATTTGTGATTAAAAAAAAAAACTCAGCAGAGTGGAAATAGAGGGAACATATATGACAAACCCCCAGGCAACATCATACTCAATGGACAAGAACTAAAATCATTTTCTCTTAAGATTGGGATCAAGACAGGGAAGCCTGCTTTCACCACTTTTACTCAACATAGTACTGGAAGTCCTTCCTAGCCACAACAATAAAAGGCATCCAAATTGGAAAGAAGAAAACTGTCAATATTTGCACATAACATGATACTGTATATAACGAACCCTAATGATTCCACCAAAAAACTGCAAGAACTGATAAATGAATTCAGGAAAGTATCAGGATACAAAATAAATACCCAGAAATCGATTACATTTTTCTACACCAATAATGAACTACGAGAAAGGGAAACTAAGAAAACAATTCCATTTACAAATGCATCAAAAATAACCCTGGCTGGTGTGGCTCAGTGGATTCGGTAGTGACCTGCAAACCAAAGGGTCACCGGTTCTACTCCCAGTTAGGGCACATACCTGGGTTGTATGCCAGGTCCCCAGTGTGGGGGGGATGCATGAGAGGCAACCACACATTGATGTTTCTCTCCCTCTCTTCCTCCCCCTCTCTCTAAAAATAAATAAAAATTTAACAATAAATAAGTAAAATACCTAGGAATATTTATATCTCTAAATGTGAAAATACTTTACGATAGAATCCATTAAAAAGCTATTAGCAGAGTTCCGGCCAAGATGGAGGCATAGGCAGTCGCATTGTGCTTCCTCACGCAACCAAAACTAAAGACAACAAAAATTGAGAAACAAGAAACAACCAGAACAGAGAGAAATTAATTGAACAGAAGTCGGGCTCCAGTACATCCAGACCGGTATGGAGTGGCGGAGTTGGAGGCCTGCGGACAGGGGTCAAGGGGTCCCGGCAGGAAGAAATGCTGGCTGGCAGGCGCGGGCGCGCGGGGCGCAGACGACAGCGGACGGACCAGTGGCGGACCCTGGGCGTGGAGGCGACTGGCAGACCCAGTGAGGGGCTCAGGGCAGCTGGCTGTCCGCAGCCACACATTTGCACAAACTAAGCGAAAACGGGCAGCGAAAACAGAGCCTCCGCGTTTCAAAGCTTAAGAGCCCCGTCTGGGAGCTGAGGCCGGGAGACTCTCTCAGCCTCACAGGAGACTTCTCGGGGAGGCCCACAGAGTCCGAGAAAGTGTACCAGCCCACCGCCCGGGAGCCAGCACAGGAAGGGCCCAATTTTCTTGTGGGAGGCAGTGGAGGGGACTGAAGTCCTAGAGAGAGCAGAGCAGGCGCCATTGTTCCCTCTCAGACCCCGCCGCCACATAAAACGTCATAACCCAGCGACTGAGGTGCCCCGCCCTGGTGAACACCTAAGGCTCCCCTGCCCTTATGAAACAGCCGCAAACAAACCAAAGGAAAAATAAAAAAGATGGCTCAAACAGATTTGAAAGCCCCAGAACCAATTTTTTTAAGTGACCAAGAGCAGAATTACCAGATGCACAGTTCAAAGCACTGGTGATCAGGAAGCTCACAGAATTGGTAGACTTTGGACATAAATTAGATGAACAAATGCAGGCTACAATAAGAGAAATGAAGGGAAACTCACAGGGAACCAATCCTGAGGGACAGAAAACTGGGACTCAAATCAATGGAGCGGACCAGAAGGAAGAAAGGAACAACCAAACAGAAAAGAATGAAGAAACAAGAATTCAAAAAAATGAGGAGAGGCTTAGGGACCTCCAGGACACCTTTAAACGTTCCAACATCCGAATTATAGGGGTACCAGAAGGGGAAGAGGGAAAGCAACAAATTGAGAACTTATTTAAACAGATATTAAAGGAAAACTTCCCCATGGCAAGGGAAATAGACTTTCAGGAAGTCCAGGAAGCTCAGAGAGTCCCAAAGAGGTTGGACCCAAGGAGGAACACGCCAAGACACATCATAATTACATTAGCCAAGGTGAAAATGAAGGAGAGAATCCTAGAAGCAGCAAGAGACAAGGAGACAGTAACCTACAAAGGAGTTCCCATCAGACTGTCAGCTGATTTCTCAAAAGAGACCTTACAGGCAAGAAGGGGCTGGAAAGAAGTATTCCAAGTCATGAAAAGCAAGGGCCTACATCCCAGATTGCTCT